>MU224346.1:259275-272565 GCA_018584345.1 Thuja plicata
AGAAGATCTTCAAGACATCAAAATATGAAAGATACAGAGAGGTCTCAAAAGGACCAAGAAATACTACTCACTCATAAGGCTTCTACTTCACAGAAGGACAAAGGTAAACAAAAGATGAGTGAACACAAAGATCAAGAACCTAAGTTTCAGAAGCCTTTAATAGAGCAAATGTCCAAGTTGGATATTGACTTGGAAAAGTTGAGAATTTAAAAAGAAACCATGGAGAAAATGTTGGAAAAAGTACAAATGGAAGCTGCAACAATTGAAATGAAGAAAAAGATAGATTTCTTGTAGTCTTCAAAGTATTCTCATGCTGGACCAGAGAATACTACTACTTCTAAAGCAAAAACCACCACTTTCAAGGAAGATGATAGTTTTCAAAGAAAACCATTGCATACTGAAAGGTACAAACAATTTAATTTTGTTGGTGTCCTTGGATATCCTAATGCTTTCCCTAAATATGTAGGTGATATAGGAGAAAAACTCCCAAAGTTTGCAGGTAACAATGTTATTTCCTATGAAACACATTTAAGAAAGTTCATTGATTTTGTTGATGATTTAAATATCACCCATGAAGATGTGTTAATGAAATTATTTGTTCAGTCTTTAGTAGAAGATGCAAGAGAATGATTTAGGAGCCTATCTAATGGATCTGTTGTTTCTATGGATGAGTTGATTGAGTTATTTAAGGATCAATATGGAGATAAAAAAAAATAAAGTCTTTTTGTTGAATGAGTTCAATAATATCAAGAAGAATTACAATGAAGAGGTTACTGAGTTTAATACAAGGTTTCAAAGAGCTATGCACAAGCTATTTCAAAAGATAAGGCTGGATGAATAGGTATGTCTAGCAACTTATTTGAATGTCTTTGATTCTAAAATGGGATATGCTCTTAGAGATAAAAACCCTAGAACTCTTACTGATGCTTATAAAATAGCAATCAATATTGAAATGAACAAGAGTATCTGGTAAGTTGAATAGGATGGATGACTCAAGGTTTAGTAGGATAAATTTAAAAGAACCCGAGTATAAGGAATATAGGGCTCCTCAGAACAATAGGCCTTCTTATAATCCTACATATAATCCTCAAAATAGAATGCAGAACCATCCTTATGGGACTCAGTTCAAAGATGGGAAGCCTTTTATTTTACCTAGAAAAGAAAAGATAGATAACAAAACTCCAGACCCTCTACATAAAAATGTTGTCCATTTTTGCAATGATGATCCTTGGTGTGAGGCTTGTGAAGCCCCTCATAACCCTAATTTTTGTATCATTTCCTTAGATTTGAGAGTAAGTGAAGAACAAGGAAATGATGAGGGTGAAAAATGTGATCATAGTATGACAAATACTTATTCATGCCATGATATAGATTCAGACAGTGAAAATGAAAATCATGACTCTTGTATTTCACAAAGAAGGGTGGAGAATCATCATCAATAGATTTTGTCTGATAGTGAAGCTGAGGGAACTGATGATCATATAATATGTTATGCTCAAGACAATTAGGATATTCTACTTATTAGAAAAGCTTCAGATGAAGAGAAAGCTAGGATAACTGCATATTTAGTAAACAAAGCTAGAAACAACTACCATCTGAGAAATAGAGTAGTGGGTGGTACTGGTAACCAACCATCAGGTGTCTTTATAAAAGAAAATAAGACAAACACTAAGTATGTGCAAAAAAAGGAAGGACCTAGTGAAAATGTACATAAACATAAGGTCAAAATCAATACAAAATCCCTTGAACCAAATGTTGTACAAGAAGGAGATTTGAAAAGACAAGAAACAAGTACTCATGTTCAAAAGATAGAGAATAAAAAGTTAAAAGAACAAGCTCTAAATGAACATACTGAGGAAAGTGATATCACTATTGATAAATCAAAGTCTTTAGATGTAAAATATACTCCAGTAGATATGGGTCAATGTTTTTCCCAAATGACAGTTAAGGTACCATTTCTATAGATGATGAGAATTAAAGAACACAAGGAAAAGGTAATGTCATTATTAAACAATGTGCTCATAATAAAATCCCAAAATCTAGAAAATGTTGGCAAAAAACCAATTAACAAAGGGAAGGAAGTTGAGATGTTAACATCTGAGATTCCTCAAATTTTCTTGAATACAACTTCTTCCCCAAAAATTTTTGACCCATTTTTTCTCTCATTGATAATTAATGGAAAGATGCTAAAAAAATGTATGATTGATTTAGGAGCATCTAATACTTTTATGCCAGTGGAAATCATGAGGGAAATGGGATTACAGGTTGATACTCCTCATGGGAGGTGTTGAGCCATGGACTCTAGAGAGGTCCTTGTGATTGGTACCATTGAGGCTATGCATTACAAATTAGAAGCCTACCCTGATGTAATAATGACTATGAATGTTCTTGTGGTTGAAATACCACCACATTATGGCATGTTGCTATCAAGAAAGTGGAGTGCTTCGATGGGAGGTAGTATACAAAGTGATTTATCATATGCTACTTTTAACATTGCTGGAGAAAATGTTAAGGTCTTAAGGGAGAGTACAACTCCTCACGTGATAGAAAGATTTGAAGACACTGACATTAATGTTGCATTGACATGGACATGGAGAATTTTAGAGTACAAAAAATTGAACTTTATGAAGAGGTTAACCATCTGAACAGAGAGTTAATTATGCAGGGAGATGGATTGTGGAAGATGTACTTTGATGGTGCTTTCTCTAAAGAAGGATTAGGGGCAGGTGTATTATTGATATCTCTATTAGGTACAAATTTTAATTTTTCATTTCTATTAGCCTTCCAGTGTACAAACAATACTACAGAATATGAGGCTTTGTTTTTAGGACTGGAAATGGCTATTAAACATGGTATAAAGTGTTTAAAGGTTTATGGTGATTCTGAGTTGGTAGTAGCTCAAGTTAGATCCAAATATGCTGTAAAGAATGATAGATTGAAAATGTATAAGTATGCTATTTGGGATCAAATTGAAATGTTTGATGCCTTTGACATAAGTTGGTTGGAAAGGTCAAAAAATATAATGGCTGATTTTTTAGCAAATGTTGCTTTAAAAAATGATGATTTGACCCTACATGGGGTGTCAATACTAGAAGTCAAAACAAGACCAGTTGTTCCGAACAATATATACAACTGGCAGGTTTTCCAAGATGATCAAGATATTGTGAGGTTCATACAATGTCTAGAACATTATGAAAACTAGAGTATAGATTGTAGTACTTTACTAGAAAATAATGATGGAAAAGACTACATTTTGGGAAATGAGGTTGTCCAGTTAAGCTCTAATCAGATTCCTAGGGGTTTGGTTGATCTTGAAGCATTGTTTAGTAGTCAACAAAATGATTCATCAAAGCTAAGCAATGCCAAAGTTGAGGAATTAGAATAAATAAATTTAGGATCTGAAAGTAGTCCTCAAATAGTTTATATTGGAAAGGGTTTGGACTCTCATATAAGAATAAATCTAATCAAATTGTTGAGAAAATATAAACATGTCTTTGCTTGGTCATATCAGGACTTGAAAGCATATAGAGAGGACCTTTTTCAACATGAAATCCCATTGAAATAAAATGTGAAAACATTTAGGCAAAAACAAAGGCCTATTAACCCCTTGTTGGCTCCTAAAATGCAACAAGAATTGATGAAACTAAAAGATGAGCTGGGATAATCCAGCCAATCAGACATTCAACTTGGGTATCAAATTTAGTGTCAGTCAGAAAGAAAAATGGTGATATCAGACTGTTTGTGGATTTCAGAAATCTAAATATTGCTTCATTGAAAGATAATTATTCCTTACCTAATATGGAAGCAATGTTGCATAAGGTGATTGGTTGTGAGTTACTGTCTATGATGGATGGTTTCTCAGGATACAACCAGGTCCTAGTTAAAGAATCAGAGCAGTACAAAACTGCATTTACTACTCCATGGGGGACTTATGTGTATATCACAATGCCTTTTGGACTAATAAATGCAGGGGAAACTTTTCAAAGGGCCATGGATGTTGCTTTCAAAGAATTCATAGATTTATTCATGGTCATTTATCAGGATGATTTGACTGCATATTCTAAAAGGGTAGTAGATCACTGTGATCACTTGGGTAAGATTTTTAATAAAGAATTGGAATATGGTGTTTCACTAAATCCAAAGAAATGTCATTTTGCAGTAAAAGAGGGAAAGTTTCCTGGACATATAGTATCTAGGGAAGGGGTAAGAATAGACCCTGAGAGAGTGGAGGAAATTCAAAGGGTGACTACTCCAAAAAACTTAAAAGGTATACAATCTTTCTTAGGAAAGATTAACTTTGTCAGAAGGTTCATAGCAAATTTTGCAGAGATTGTTAAACCCATTGTAAAATTTCTAAATAAAGATGCCAAATTTGTTTGGAATGAAGAAGCCCAACAAGCATTAGAAAAAATAAAAAAAATAAGTACAAGAGGCTCCAGTTTTGAAATCTCCAGATTATATGAAGCCTTTTTCTTTGTTTTCATTTGCATCATTTCATACAATTGCTGCTATTTTGTTACAAAAAGATGAACAAGGATTTGAACATCCAATTGCTTTTTACAATAAATCCTTGCAAGCTGTAGAGCTTAATTATGAAATAATGGAAAAGAAGGCTTATGCCTTGGTAAAAGCTATGAAATCTTTCAGGCCATACTTGGTTTGTGCTAAGATACAAGCTTATGTTCCTCATTCAGCAGTGAAAGATATCCTTACATAGTCAGAGGCAATTGGTAAGAGATGTAAATGGATCACCAGAATTCAAGAATTTAACCTTGAGATCCATATTACAAAATTAATAAGAGGACAAGGTCTGGCAAAGCTTATGATAGAAGAAAACTTGGATCTAGTACAGATAAATTAGACAAAAGTGCATGATCAAACTATTACAATCATAGAAAGGCATCCATTCTATACTAATATTGTTTTCTTTCTCAAAAATGCTAAATGTCCTAATCATTTGTCAGAGAATCAGAAAAGAAGTCTGAAATTACAAACTCAAAGATACACTTTGATCCAGGGTGACTTGCTTTGGAAAGATAAGAATGACCTGTACTATTGTTATGCCTTGATAAATACCAAGTTGAGAGAGTTTTGAGTGGAATGCATGAAGGAGAATGTGGGGGTCATTTTTCTGCTAAGACTACTACCCACAAGATTTTAAGGGCTGGTTATTATTGGCCTACTTTATTCAAAGATACTTATGAACATGTCAGGAATTGTGAGCCTTGTCAAAGGTTTTCCAATAAACTGAAATTTTTAGGTGCTCTGTTTCTAAATCCAGTAAGTACTGAAGCTCCTTTTACTATGTGGGGAATTGATTTTATTAGTGAATTTCAAGAGAAATCCAGTGGGGGACACAACTGGATATTAGTTACCACAGATTATTTTACTAAGTGGATTGAAGCCATCCCTACAAAGAAAGTAACAAGCAGGGTAGTTAATGAATTTATCATGGAGAATATTTTAACTAGATTTGGTGTACCTGCTAAGATAGTAATGGATAATGCTCTGAGTTTCTGATTAGAAGAAATGACAAGTTTCTATGAAAAATATGGGATTACAATATCATATTCATCCCCATATCATCCACAGGATAATGGACAAGCTGAGGCTAGTAATAAGAGTATTTTGAAAATACTGAAAAGAACTCTGGAAAAGAATAAAAGAGAATTGCATATTAAGTTGAACCTAGCACTTTGGGCTAATAGAATAACAGTGAAAAAGGCAACAGGTAAGTCTCCCTTTGAGATGGTGTATGATTTACATTCAAGATTGCCCATTAACAATTTATTGCCAATATATCAATTTATACAAGAAGAACATTTAGATGTTTATGATAATATGCAAAACAGAATGACTCAGTTAATAGAATTGGATGAAGTAAGAAGGAATATCCAAAAGGAAAACATGAAATTGCAGCAAAAGATGAAGTATCTTTTTAATAAAAGGGCTACTGAGAGAAAATTCCAGTCTGATGACCTAGTTCTCTAATGGAATGCAAGAGCAGAAGATAAAGGCAAACATAAGAAGTTTGAGTCTTTGTGTCTAGGGCCATTTATTATTTTAGAGAATTTTGGAAAAGACTCTTACTTATTGAAGAATATGGAGGGAGAATATTTTGAGTTGCCTGTGCATGGGCAATTCCTAAAGCCCTTTTTCAACTGAGAATCAGAAGTTTATGCACAAGTAAGTATGTATCATACTGTGAATACTTTCATGTAAATGTTGTAAATAGTTTCCCTCTTGTTTTAGGTTAGTTAGCATCGTCGTTGTTTTTTGAAAGGTCTGCAACCAGAGATTCTGTGGTTCTTTTCCATAAACTATGTTTAGTCAATCCTCAGGTAGAGCCACTATTGGTTGTATTCCTGGTTTTGTTGCTTTGCCCTAAAAATTTGGTTTCCTTCATACCGAGTTATTTCCAAAGCCAGAAGGTTTGTCTCATATTTGAAGTACCCCTATGAAATTTCTGTGTTGTTAGGTCAAAATCCACATGAATAGTGCAAAAACCCAAAACCCTAAACTATCTTCCAAGTCAAAATGTAAAAAAGCCCTAAAATGTCAATCAAGTTTCTAATTTTGCATTACCTTTTTGAAAAACTTAAGTCATGTGCCTTTTTCGGGTAGTCTCCTAGTCGCTTGATCCTAGAAGCATATTCCATTTTGTTATGAGACTTGGTGATTAACTGTTGTTGGGATGTCTCTGGAAGAGACAAAATATTCCTTATTTGTTATGAGACCTAGCGGAATTCTTCAGTCGTGAAGTCTCCCAATACAGAAGTACGTCAGCAACCAACATCTAAACAAACAGTTAAGTCACGATGTCGCGCAAAGAATCTAGTAGTTAGTGATTTTTTATGAGACTTAACGATTGCATTAGTCATGGAGTCTCCAAGTAAAATGACAGTTAAGTGAAAGATGCCAAGATTTCACGACAAACTGCGAGGTTTAGAGTATATGGCAGTTGGGTTGTCACTGGATTAAGATGCTAAGTCAGTGTTTAATCAGTGATTCAGAGACAAACAGTTAAAGGAGACACGTGTCCAAAATGAGTAGAATGCAGGCTAGTCGTGTGGTCTCCCAAAAGGAAAAAGTTATTTGGTGATTAAGAGACTAAAAGGTATAAAGTTATATATTGTCGTGTAGTCTCCAAATGATTTAAAGCTTTTAAAATATACTTAGTGACTCAGCGCAGCCATCAGATGTTAAGTGTAATAAGATCAATGGTGGTCGCTAAGTCTCCATAAAATCTGCATGAGAGTAAAAAGTTCTCGTGACAAAGAGATAACCTTTAGTCGTATAGGCTCTGAATTAAAATCAAAAGATTAAGGTTGTCACGTAGTCTCTGAAAGAAATATCAGATAGAATTTTTAATCAGCGATTGGGCGACTAAGGTTAGTCATGGGCTCTTGTAATGGGAAATAAACACTCAACGACTTGGTGATAATAGTTAAAGGTAAAGATAAACTTTCAGTCGCGGAGTCTCCAAATAAAATCACAGTTAAGCATTTCATCTAGAGACTTTGATTCATACAGTCACGTGATCACCAGAAGTGAACTATGGTTAGCCAAGTAAAGGAAATCACTCAGTCACTAGATCTGCAGGAGAATTGGGAGTTAAGAAATTTGCTCAGTGACAAAGAGACACTACGCAGTCACGTGGTCCCTGAATATGAAAAATGATAAAAGGCGATAGTTACTAACATGACAACATGGAGATTTAATGTCCAATGAGAATCTAGAAGAGTAATTGTTGTATAAAAAGGGTAGCTGAGATGTCTAACGAAGAAAAAATCATATGAAGACATGTCATCCTCTTCAAATTTTATAAAGGTTTTTCTGAAAACACACTCATATGAATTTGATTTCCTATCACACTCATGAACTATGGCTAGGATTTCAATCAATTCCATAGCATGTTAACTTGAAAGAAAAATTGATTGTCTTTCTAATGATGAGCTATGTACTTGGGAGAGTTGCCATAAAGAGTTGTTCACAGGTTCATTTTCACTCATCATACATCCAAAATTACAGAGCAAAAAATTGTTAGGTCTTTGTGTTCAAGAGGCAGAAATTGGTCATTTGCAGGATAATTCTCTGATTGTCAAGCTTTTTGAATTGCTAGCAGTGCATAGAAAAGAGTAGTGAGTTCTAAAAGGAGATTTGTTTCAATATCAGTAAAAGAGTAGGAGAAAACAAAGAAAGATGAGTAAAGAAGTGAGTGTGGCTTCTACTAGCAGAAAAGTGATGAAGTCGATGATGATGCTAAAGGGAAGAGGAATTTCTCTGATGAATTCTTGAAGTTATTGCCAGGGTCCACCCAGAACAAGAGGGCAAATGCAAATTTGCTGGCAGATGACTACTGTGAGATCAGAGATGCTCACTTTCTAGGATCCACAGGTTTTTCTCTATACAATTATTTTTATAATAATTCTAATAAGGTCATTCTAGTGTCAAACCCTTGGACTTGTGGTCTTGCTAGGTTAATTGTCCCTAATGTCTATATAGATGTAGACTTGTTTCTAGGTCTTTCCAGCCACTATGATGCTTTGTCTAGGACAATTAGGAAAAATGATGGTACTAACTTATTGATGTTAAATAGAATTTCATTCATGCAATTCATTGGCCTATACAGTACCATGTTTACCAAGATAAATATTACTAAGCAAGAGGAGAGGTATAGGTTAAAACCCGGTGTTGCTAGGGGTCAATTGTAGAAGCATGTGCTTAAGGAGGTTAGGAACCATCTTACTCCTATACCTGGGGCTGCATCCTACTGCTTTAAGGACTTACATTTCTATATTAAGTATATTGCCTATGCTTTAAGTAGAGTGTTAGGAATAGATGGAGGAGCAGAGAAAATAAATGCTGGAATTTTGATGATGGTACTAGACTTGCAAGAGGTGCATTCTAGCACCAGTTATGACTACATACATTACATTATTGACAAAATGCATGAAGGATTTGTAGCTTCTCAAAAAAAGATGAAAGATCCCAAGGAGAAGGAACCTAGGTTCCTCCATTATTCAATCCTGATGCATTTATTATTGCATTTTAACTATGGGATTATGAATGTGAAAAACTTGAATCCTCAAAGGATTTTCCAAGACTAACCTAATCCTATTCAGTTTTGGGTTAGGATATGGAATTATACATCAAAGGACTGTGATTTTTGTGGATTTGAAAATTGGATTGTATATCCATTAATGCAGAGTGTGGGTATCAGCAAAACTAGACTCCCAGTAAAGGTGTTGCAGTTGTTGAGACCTTGTGAGTATGTGGACAATGGGAGTGTGATCACAACTGGGGAGACTTCTTCTTAGAAGAAAATTTTACCATGATTAGGGTATATGGATGCACACATCCACCTCATGTCCTACCCTATCATGTGTCATCCAGAGTTGCTACTATGGAGTTCATATGGCAACTATTATTGACAGGCAATGAACATTTTGCACTGCATAGGAAGGAGACCTTAACCCCTAGAAAGTTTAAAATCTTTAACTTTACCATTGGAAAGGGTGTTATTGATCAAGTGAGTGCATGGTTGGAGAGCTGCAAGATGAGGGCAGCATTATACAGGTATATTGACCTAGAGGGATTCACTGCAGAAGCTCAAAAACTTCTGACTCCTACCATCCCCAATACAAATGTGCATGGTTTTTGTGTGGAAGAGGATGCTATAATAAATCTCCTTGATGAAGATGAGATAAGGATAAGAAGAGAAAGAATTCAGGAGTTACTGAATTTGGAAAAGAAAATAAGGAGAAATGGATTATCATTTGGAGGGTTTTACCCTGACTTACCTTATTTTGACAAGATCAAAGCCATGCTTGACAATTTTTATATACTCTGTGAGTAGTTGGATAATGTTTTAGATAAGAAAGGAGGAAAGGAGCTTGGATATTCAGAATCAAAATATGAGAGTGATAGTGATGGTGATTATGCCCATCCACCTCAATTTTATCAACCTCAACAGGATGTTGCAGAGGTAGCACAGGTACAAGGAGAACAGGGCCACATCATTGACCTAACCGAAGTGTCACAACCAGATGATGTAGAAGAGCCTGCTACAAAGAGGCAAAAAGTTGACCCTAGTCAGACTTCCTCTGTTAGGAAAGAGAAGAAAGGAGATAGAACAAGTGCCCTCATTCCTGGAAATAGATTATATGATCATAATCTAAGGAAGATAATTAGATAGGGGAAGAGGCAAAAACTTGATGAGGAAGAAAATATAGAGATGCCTCTTAAGGCATGCATTGATGAGAGGTTATTACATCAACAACAATTTCTAAGTGATGATAACTCTATCAAGACTAATGAATTTAAAGACTTTTTAAGGTGGCATAAGAAAGAACAAATTAGGGCAAAGTTGAAGACATATGGAGAGGAAATAGTTACAAATGAGGCTTTGCTAGCTTTGCAAGCCTATGATCCTGATAGTGAGGACGTCTCTCCAGATGAGGCAAGGAAAACATTTTTGAAAAGTAGCACTTTTCTTGCTGAAGGCTGGGACTTAGCCTCAACATTCATTATTGATCAGATTAGAAAGCAGCCAGACCTCAAATTGGCCAGTGAGATTCAGATGGGCGACATGATAAAAGGATTTGGATATAGTTCAAAGTCATGGGCTTTTTCCATGTGGAGCTTATGTCCCAAGGACTAGAAGCCTCAACTAGTAAATATTCAAGAGAGCATGGTGGGGAACCAAATGGTCTGGACTATGAACAACACTGGAGATCTTGAAATTTCTCAGATCATGACTCATTGGGCACACTTGAATGAAGACAAGACAAAACAATTGTCTAAGAAGTGTAGAATTTTGATTGAGGAAACTAGTGCCCTAGCAAAGGATAGGGAATTGTGCCACATAAAGATACATCAGCAAGATAAGGTAATTGCTAAGTTGCTAAAGCAACTAGAAGAGAAACCTGAGGTGCTTTATGTGCCTCCATAACAACCTTTACAGATAGAGGAAAAGGAAGAATCAGAGGAAGTGGCTGAGGTAGAAGATATGGGCAAAAAGAAAAATGAGATAGCCCTAAATGCATTAAGATGCATTTTACAGTATAGGATTGATATATTCAAGGAAAAAATAGATGTCATCATGAATTCTTATAATAAATTGCCCACCTTGCATACAGAAGTGACAAGGTACATTGCCATTTTAAACCCTTATTTTTTTAATCCAGATAAGGTGCCAGATTCCATAAAAAGACAAAGAATATCAGATTTAATCCCCTATTTTTGTCTCTCCACCGCTTCTACATTCTCATTTTTTGTCTTTTTTGTACTTTTAGGGTTAGGTTCCTTAAACCATCCGAAGCTTGTTGCGTCCTAATGTTAAGGATTCCAACATGGTTAAGGACCTATAAATAGATCAAGTTTTGTAATTGTAAGAGGGATGAAAATATATTGAGAATCAGACTTTCTAGATTTGTGTCTGTGTCTTCAAGCTTTTTGAGCTTTTTATGTATTGAGGCAGAAACATTTGAATAAAATACAGTGCAAATTTACTCTATCTTATTGTTGTCCCTTTATTTTGTTGTGTATGCTCTTTTATGTTTAAATCTGTAAGGCATTTTTAAGCATATTGGTTACAAGGTAGCTATTAAATTGCTTGCAAGTTTCTTTCGATCAAAGAACTAAGTTTTGTGAGTAATTTCAGGGAGCATAACAATATTTAAGGACTTGATACAATATGTAGAGGTGACAGGATAGTTTGTAAGGCATTTTATCCAAGTTGCATGTAGGTTGTAAGGCAACTTAGAGTATTTTGTTTTGTTTTTCTGTGGATCTTCATTTATTGATCTTATAAGCCCAAGGATAGGCACTGGTCTAGGAATTGTTTTGGTAATCTATCGTCATCCAAATATTCAATATCATTTAAACCAATTACTTTAAGAATATTTGTGTAAAATCAATTGTACTCATATGAGATTACAGTTGAAGTTTGTTGATTTCTTAAAGAGTAAATCAATAGGTTATTCCTCCTAGATTCATAAGAATTATAAAAGGAAATAAAGATGAAATTCCCTATTATACTGCTATCTGCTATCACTAAGATATTGATTTGGATTGTCAAGCTTTTTCTCAGAATTGTCATAGTTATCTGCATTGTTATATACATGTCCATATAAAAATAGAGCTTTTAGCACATAAGTAAAATCCACTCTAAAGATATTGTTAATTCAGTAATCATTCATAGGTAAGACTTGCCTGAGTCAGTAGATCTCAAAAAAGGAGGTGATAATAGGTATCCCCAGTGTTATCAAAATACCTCATTAATTAGTGTTTTCTCATGCTTGAGTCAGAGTATCAAAAGCATCAAGAGTCATAGGGTTGTTTAAGTATTCAAGCATCTTTAGAGGCCCTGCAAGAAAAAACCCTAATAGGGTGTGGTTTCGATGATCCAAAAATGTCAAATAAATAGGGTGTATGTGATAAGATCTTCTACATTAAGGTGGAAAAGCCTCACATCCCTCGATCTTGTTTATTTGTACGCTAAGGGGAGGTTGGAACTATCTCCTTGACTGTTATTGCTTTGTTTGTTTACTTGTGTACTCTTACTATATCAAACTGGAAATAATGTTCAAGTCATCTTGGCTCTTGTGCCCTGATGCTTAAATTTGTTTCCTACATTTTATCTGATGAAAGTCATATTCATATCCTTATGGTCGTAGCGACACCAGTAAGGATTGTTTTGACTCCAATGTTCCAAAAATACTCGATGATGATAATTATGTGATGAGTCCAACAACCAAGTCCTAGGGTTGTATTTAGCTTAGGCTTGCATTTGCATTTTAGGCTTGCATCACGATAGTTTTGGTGCTCTCTTCATTATCTTCTCATTCTTTCAAGGTCCTCATCTTTTGTCCTAGATTCCTCTCGACTACACGAATGTCCTGTCCTCACTCTCGATCTTCATTTGCATTCTTCTGGTTAGTACCTGTTGTATATTGCAATATCCTACATGAGATGATTAGTACCATTGCATTCATTGCATTACATTCATTTCCAAAAGTGCATTTCCATACATTCATTTGCATTTATATATATCCATAAACATGTGCATTCATTATAAGCATAAATCAAAGCATACATAGCATTTATCCATCTAACATCTATCATTGCATTACATTCATAACATTTATCAAATAAAACATTTGCATATTCATCCATGGCATACATTTCTACATCTAATCATATAAGAAACATCTCATAAGACATACAAATCTAAAGCAATATATAAACAAGTACAATGATGCCAAAATCAAGCTCATATATATATAT
>MU224346.1:282256-296386 GCA_018584345.1 Thuja plicata
ATGACCCCTTTTGACACAATTGAATGCTTTAATGTTCCCTAAAGGGTCATAGGACCCCTTGGGACACACTTGAGCATTCAAATGTGTCAAATGGGGTCATGGGGTCTTTCTAGGGGTCCTAGTATGCCTTATCATGTACTAGGACCCCTAGGAAGACCCCATGACCCCTTTCGATGCATTTTAATGCTCAAGTGTATCCTAAGGAGTCGTAGGATGCATTTTGACACACTTGAACATTCAAATTAGTTGAAAGGGGTCACGGGATCTTCCTAGATGTCCTAGTATGTCTTATCACGTATTATGACCCCTAGGAAGACCCCATGACCCCTTTCAACCCATTTGAATTCTCAAGTGTGTCTTAAGGGGTCTTAGGACCCCTTGGGACACACTTGAGCATTCAAATGAGTCGAAAGGGGTCATGGAGTTTTTGTAGTGGTCATATGATGTGATAAGGTGTACTAGGACCCCTAAGAAGACCCCATGACCTCTTTCAACACAATTGAATGCTCAAGTGTGTCCTAAGGGGTCATAGGACCCCTTGGGACACACTTGAACATTCAAATGTCTCAAAAGGGGTCATAGGGTCTTCCTAAGGGTCCTAGTATGCCTTATCACTTACTAGGACCCCTAATAAGACCCCATGACCCATTTCGATGCATTTGAATGCTCAAGTGTATTCTAAGGGGTCGTAGGACCCCTTGGGACACACTTGAGATTTCAAATAAGTAGAAAAGTGTCATGGGGTCTTCTTAGGGGTCCTAGTACATGATAAGACATACTAGGATGCCTAGGAACACCCCATGACCCCTTTTGATGTATTTGAATGCTCAAGTGTGTCTTAAGTGGTCGTAGGACCCCTTGGGACACACTTGAGCATTTAAATAGGTTGAAAGGGGTCATGGGGTCTTCTTAGGGGACCTAGTATGTAATAAGGCATTCTAGGACCCCTATGAAGACCCCATGACCCCTTTCGACCCATTTGAATTCTCAAGTGTGTCGCAAGGGGCCATAGGAGTGCTTAGGACACACTTGAGCATCCTAATGTGTCCAAAGGGGTCATGGGGTCTTCTTAGAGGCCCTAGTACACCTTATGATGTACTAGGACCTCTAGGAAGACTCCACAGCCCCTTTCAACCTATTTGAATGCTCAAGTGTGTCTTCTAGGGTCGTAGGACCCCTTGGGACACACTTGAGCATTCAAATAGGTCAAAAAGGGTTATGGGGTCTTTCTAGGAGTCCTAGTACATGATAAGGCATACTAGGACCCCTAGGAAGACCCCATGACCCCTTTCGACCCATTTGAATGCTCAAGTCTTTCCCACAGGGACCTACGATACCTTGCAACACACTTGAACATTCAAAAGGGTTGAAAGGGGTCATAGGGTCTTCTTAGGGGTCCTAGTATGTGATAAGACATACTAGAACTCCTAGGAAGTCTCCATGACCCCTTTTGACCCATTTTAGTGCTCAACTGTGTCCCAAGGGGTCCTATGACCCCTTAAGACACATTTGAGCATCCTAATGTGTTGAAAGGGGTCATGGGGTCTTCCTAGGGTTCCTAGTGTGTGTGCTTGAATGTGACCTCTAAATCATGCACAAACTCAGCATAGTCTTTACTGAATTGTTCAATTTACAAAGATAAACATGAATTGTTCATCCTGCAAACTCAATTGAAATGAATTGCTGCCTCCTAATTAGTTGTGGATGTCAATTTTACCCTCAGAATGAGAGCCAGCAACCTGACCATTGCTAACATGGAGGATTTCTAGAATATGAGGAAAGATGAAATTGTCATTACTCTATGAATGAGATGCAATTAATCTGTGAAATGAGATGCAATTAATCTATGAAAGTGAATTGCAACTAGTTAGAACTAAAATTGTAACTATTCTATCAAAGCAAATCGCATTTAATCTATGAAAACAAATACTCCTAATCTAGAATTCAAATGCTTTTAATCTAGAATGGAAATTGCATTTAAACTAGAAAAGGAATTGCATTTAAACTAGAGAACTTGAAAGATGGAATGGATATATTAGACATGTAAATGAATCATAAATGAAATCAACATATCTTTAATTCCAATTGAAACTAGCCTAATTATGCAATTTTAAACTCAAAAGCATGAAAGAATTAAAAGCAAATTTGACTATAAGTTTAATGCTCTCAAAAATCATCCTCCAAAATGAAGGAAATGAGGTCCAATTTATAGAAAACCATGGAAAGAGAGTGAAGAGTTTCTTGACAAGAAACAGTTGTCTCTTCATTCTCATTTGAGACAAAAATGCAAAGATTATTTAATTAAAAGAGTGGATTATTGCCACATGAGTGTCCTTTCACATGGAATTATGGAATTCCTTTTTGAGGATAATTCATCTAATAATTAAATAACCTTTCAATTATATTTATGTATATAAGCTAAAGGGGGTGGAATTAATTTAATTAAAAGCACTTAGGACTTTAGAATTAAATCAATTAATCATAGGGATTTTAGCTAATAAACCCTGAGAATTTAGGAATTAAATATAATGTCAGATTTATGCAAATTTAGGTTTTCTGCATTTGAAACTCAGTTAATTAAAGTCAATTAGGAGGATAATTTGCCTAGTACAATAAGACTTCGATGATGGGAAAATTGAAGGAACACACCAAAAATTGATTATGATTATTAGGTGCCAATTTTGGGGTGTTACATTTTTCCCCTCTTTGAATTGATGTGCGAGCAGTGCATTGATTCAAAGAACAGTCTGAAGTGAAGATGAAGATTTCGGAAGTCTAGGTTAGGTTTCCAAGACACCGAACAGATTAAGAAGTAGAATCATCTGAGAGAAGATCAGAATCAGGGTTATATTTACCCAATGTCCACTGATAGCTGATGAAGATCTAGGACTATCTCTAGAATCAGGGTTAGATTGCCCCAATACGAAGGTTAGCCCTCCGAGTTCTAGGTTAGATTGCCTAGATAACAGTCTAAAGAGTTTTTGAGAGCCATCTTCAGAATGAAGCATAACTTTTAGGAATTAGGGTTAGATTTCCCCAATACCTAATGAGATTTCAAGAATCATCTCCAAAATGAAGCTTGATCCTTGAGGATCTGAGTTAGATTTCTCAGATACCTAGAAAGATAGATGACAAGATATGAGACATCAAGATGCCCCTAGAGATTCAAGATTATGGAATATCCAATTTTGACCATAAGGTATGAAAAAATTGAATATGCCCCAAGTGATGAGATGCCCCTAGCAATGGGGAATTTTGATTCAGATCAGACTAATTCGAGAATAATGTGAAAATATTTAATGATGTAATCATCTTGCCCCCTCAGGAGCGAAATCGAAAGATGACACATCATAAAGATGAGAGCGAGAAATCACAGAGAAATAAGATCGAAGATCCAAAGATATCAAAAATAGATAGAATCAATTTAGAGAGATCAAGAGGTCTGATTGATTAGGTTTGACCATGGTTGACCAAAATTGACTTTGATGAAAAGATTGCAGAAATTGAGAAAATGATAACAAGAGATAATCCTGACAAGCGAGCAACGTCAGAAAATTAACTGCAAAAGTATCCGATCATGTCGGTCCTAAAATTTTAAAATGAAATTTTGAGCTACTTAGGAGTGTCAAATTTGGATTTTGATCACGAAAATGGATTCAGAACGGTCCATTTAGCCAAGGGCACAATTTTCACGGAAAACAGAGCACTTTGAAAAATTTGTTTAAAGGCTATATAGGGCCCGGAGGGGTCATTTTCAAACCATTATTCACCTTTTGACTTTAGTGATGGCAAGGAATCAGCTGATATCGATAGCATTCCCATGCACACACCAATTTGAGTGCTCCTGATGACACGACCACCCAGCGGAGCATGACGCACCTATGATTAATCATAACCTGATCCTGTATTTTAGAAAAAAATTATCAATTTATGGCATTTTATCATGTTTTAGGATTTTTTAATATTGTCCTGTCCAATCTCGCATGAGGAAATAGTTTCCTTGCGCCAGCCTCAGTCACCTTTCGTGCGAGGAATCTAAATCTTCACGCAAGTTAGGGGTTCCGCGCGCGGGCCCCTCCTCGGCGCTCGCACGAAGAGTGTGCTTGCGCCGCGTGAGATTTCTAAAATCTCGCGCGAGAACACATCCCGCCTCGCACGAGCCAGAAATCTCATGCGGGAAGAGAGTTTCCTCGCGCGGGAAAAGAGTTTGCTCGCATGGGAAGCTGGCCAAAGTTCAAAAATTGTCATTTTCTTGCGTCGCAGAGTCAGCCAGTTGCAATATCTTAAACTGTGTGTAGGATAGGTCCGTAGCTATAGTTGTTGTCTTTTGCTTTGAAAATCATCATGTTGAGGTACTTATCCAATTTTGTTTCTTGCTTTGCAGGTTGACCTCTCTGACATCGTTTTCAGATCACATCATCTTGTTGTGAGTGATTTGTTGCACAGATTGTCAGATGCTGACGGGGCCCACATTGATGGGTTAGGATTGACTTACCTTTGTGACATACCTGATATTCAGGTAAATCATGGATTACTGGGTGCCTTGGTTGAGCATTTCCATTCAGAGACGGACACCTTTCACTTGTCGCAGGGAGAGATGACGGTGACTCCAAAGGATGTATACTAGATTTTGAGAGTGCCTTTCCATGGAGCTCATGTAGAGTACAACACACAGCCTAGAGATGGTACACAGGCTTTGAGAGCCATTTTTTAGGATGATTTGGTCATGGGCTGGTCCATCTCATGGGAGGAGTTGATACGTAGTTATGGAAAATATTATCCCTTGGCAGTCGTATTAGCACTATTTCTGAGTTGTCATCTGGTTCCTGATCATGGTCAGCACATGTTAGAGTACGGCTGGGGTGGCATGCTCTAGAAAATGCTAGTTCTTCCTATAGTTACTTTTGGGTGGGGCAAGTGCATGCTCGCACAGATGTACCATGAGATGCACAAGATCATGTATCTAGGTGCCTGTACCATGGCAGTAGGAGTTGTCGTATTACAGATTTGGGCTTGGGAGCACCTTCCCATATGTAGGCTAATATTCTATGATACACGCTAGCCTTTAGAGCCATACATTTATAGATATGCAGGACCGATGACCCAACCCGTGCTAGGTAAGACTAAGCAGTGGAGGGTATAGATTGATGACATGGCCACAGTCATATGGAAACCTTGGGTAGCCACTGAGGTATGGGATGATGCTCGCCATGAGTTATCATACATGTTCTGCTCACGTCCTCTGATAGGAGGTACTATTACCATTCTTGAGCGCTTCTTTCTCACACATGTATTGCGCCAGTTCAGGAGACCGCAAGATGTGTCTCTAGAGTACTATACTTATGCTTGATTCATTGATGAGACAAAATAGGGCTGGTAGAGGTAGCTTGATAGGGGGCACAACATGATAGATGCTCAAGTACCACCAGCCAGGTGGGATTATATGGAAGCAGTGACGAATGCAAGTGTGACACCTACATACATAGATCACTTGTTAGCTCATCCATTTCCTAGATTTACATCTCCAGTTGGTCATATACCTTAGGTGGTATAGCCACCACCATAGCAATATATGCCTCCATAGGTATAGCAGGTTCCTCCACTGGGACAGTAGCCACAGGATCAGCAGCCACAACAACCACCTCTATAGCAGCAAGAGAGAATTTTATGGCGTGGGATGGTTCAGACTGATATTCTTGTGAGACCCATGGGATCAGATGAAGGTGCTGGACCTAGTGGCAGTTAGGACAGAGCTGTCGAGCAGGGAGATGACATAGTTATGGCTAATATTGTTCCGACTGATCCACCAGTAGGCGGACAGGTAGAAATTTTGTAGGAGGCACTCTGGAGGGTCAGAGAGAGAGCTCGATAGTCTCAAAGGGAGCATGATGACCTCCATACACAGGTGATCATTCAAGATACACAGATATCAAAGTGAGACTAAGAGATTCAGGAGTTGCAAGAGGCACTAGTTAGATCATAGCTAGAGACTAGATATGAGGCTGCCTAGGCGTCTTATTATTATGTTGCATATACTATTATTGTGCCTGAGGCTGTGGATCAGATTCAGCCTAACTCAGAGTATGCTGGTGCTCGGGCCGCTCCACCAGGACCACCTCCACCAGGTCCTCCTCCTTAGTAGTAGGGTATACCACCCCCTCCACCTCCACCGAGTGGTTAGATCTTGATGTATATTGTACCACCATTTTGACATATTGTGCTTGAGTAGCACCATTCTACATTCGGACCGATCAATATATATATGAGCTCGATTTTTGGCATCATTGTACATGTTTATATATTGCTTTAGACGTGTATGTTTTATGAGATGATTTCCTATATGATTTAGATGTATGGATTAGAAATGTATGCCATGGATGAATATGCAAATTTTTATGCACATGTTTTATTGATGTATGAAAATGCTATGTTAGATGGATAAATGCTATGTATGATTTTATTTATTCTTATAATGGATGCACTTTTTGGAAATGAATGGAATGAAATAAATGCTATGATACTAATCATCTCATGCAAGATATTGCAGTATATAATAGGTACTAACCAAAAGAATGTGAATGAGGATTGATAACAAGGACTGGACACTCATGCAGTCGAGAAGAAATCATGATGAAAGATGAGGACCTTTGAAAAATGAGAAGATAATGAAGAGAGCACCAAACTACCACGATGCAAGCCTAAAATGCGAATGCAAGCCTACAATGCAAATGCAAGCCTAAGTTAAATGCAATCCTAAGACTTTGGTTGTTGGACTCATCATATTTATCATCATCGAGTGCTTTTGGATCATCAGAGTCAATACAATCCTTACTAGTGCTGCTGCGACCATAAGAATATGAATATGACTTTCATTGGATAAAATTTAGGAAATGAACATAAGCACCAAGGAACAAAATCCAAGGTGACTCAAACATTGTTTCTAGCTTGATATAGTAACAATTTGCAAGTAAACAAACACAGCAATAACAGTCAAGGAGAAAGTTCCGACCTCCCCTTTCTATACAAATAAATAAGATCGAAGGATGTGAGGCTTTTCCACCTTAATGTGAAATCTCTTATCACATACACCCTATTTATTTGACATTGTCGGATCATCAAAACCACACCAACAAGCAGTAGACAAAGAAAATATCAGTGAAATTCATAAGAATAGACAACATACAAAGAAAGAGTCAATCATATCTTAGCATGTTTTAAAGTGTACAAGTGTGTCTCTATTTATGGTGTTGAAAAACACCATTGTGCTTGTGAGTGCAATGTGTTTGATTGCTATCGAGAGTTGTTTACGTTGCGAGATATCCGAAGTGTGTTGAAAAACATAGATGTGTCCAAAAAGAGTGTTGAAAAACACTGTTTGATTAAGGTGTTGAGAAACACTAGTTCATGCCAGTAGAGAGTTGTCCTATGACAAGATTACTGACTCAAGTGTAAACCAAAGAGCGATCGAAATGGGGTGCCATGCCCCCAAGTAACGAATGGATCAAAGCCGAAAAAATAGATAGCAAAATGAAGAGAGAAATCTCAGCAATGTAGTGGCAGTAGGTAGACTCAGTGAGAACCACTGGTGACTATCGCAAGAGATTATCAAGCATAAAGATCTATAACAAGATCAAAGCATCTGCAAGTAGACACAGTAAGCTCCACTAGTGACTGATGTGAAAGAGAGTCTCAAGAAGAGAAGAAGTGCTACGAAGCATCGGTAGGCAGACGCAGTGAGATCCACTGGTGACCGATGCAAGAGGAGGACTCCAAAAGGATAAGACAATGCCCCCTAGACCAAGAACATGCCCCCAAGTGTGACCAATTTCAATCTATGTGAGGTCGAGAAAAATATCAAAGATGACAGAAAGAAAAAGCATGAGCACACTAAAGCAAGAAAGCGAACTGAAGCGGGAAAGTAAACTGAAGTGGAAAAAGCAGCGAAGCAAATGCGAGAAAGCCAAGAGATGTTGTGACAGATAAAGCATTGCAGAACAAGAGGCGCTTGTTTACCAGGTTTTCACCATGTTGGCAGAAATTCTATTTTTGCTACCATGACGCTTGTTTACCAGGTTTTCATCAATGGCACATTTTTCTCTTTTTCTCTTTTTTTGTATTTTCATTTTTTTAATTTTTTTTTGTACTTTTTTTCTTTTTTGATTTTTTTTGTATTTTTTGATCTTTTCATTTTTTAATTTTTTTTATATATTATCAAGGTGCTTGTTTACTAGGTTTTCACGAGGATAATAGATACATCAAAGCGTCTGTTTGCCAGGTTTTCACTAAGATGATCTTTTTTTCAAGACATTTTACAATTTTTAGGATTTTCTCAGAATAAAGTATGTACACGAGCATGCAAAAGATATCTCAACTATAGAATTTCTTCAGGTGAAGAGCA
Source organism: Thuja plicata (assembly GCA_018584345.1). Lineage (NCBI taxonomy): Eukaryota > Viridiplantae > Streptophyta > Pinopsida > Cupressales > Cupressaceae > Thuja > Thuja plicata. The sequence goes on from MU224346.1 coordinate 290,655, forward strand.
TTGATGGGATCTTTGATTGGTTCACCTTCCGTAGTGGAGAGCTAATTTGTGCCAGACCCAAATACTGCAGTAATAACATAAGGGCCAAGCCAGTTTGGCTCAAATTTCCCTTTTTGAGTCTGCTATTGCTGATTCTTAGGGTTCTCTGTCAGGACGAGATCACCCATTTGGAAGTCTCTTGGTCTAACCTTCTTGTTATAGCTCTTAGATATCCTCTTTTTATATGCTCTAAGATGATCGAGCGCCACCTTCCGAAGTTCATCCAGTAATTCAAGCTCTTGTAGCCGAGATATTCTAATGTCATCATCTATAATGAGGCCCTTCAAAGATACTCACAAGGTAGGAATCTCAACCTCAATAGGCAGTACTGCATCTGCACCATAGACTAAAGCAAAGGGTGTGGCCCCTGTTGGAGTTCTTATACTGGTGCGATAGGCCCATAAAGCAAAATTAATCTGGAGGTGCCAATCTCATCCAGATTTGTGTACTGTACGGTGCAGGATCTTGAGAATTGTTTTATTGGAAGCTTCGGCCTGTCCATTACCCTGAGGATAATAAATAGATGACCAGTGTTGAATAATATTGAACTTAGTGCACAAATTTGTCAGATCTTTATTCTTGAATTGTCCTCCATTGTCAGTGATAATAGAGGAGGGTACACCATATCTACAGATAATGTAGTTTAGGATGAACATAGCTACAAATTTTCCATTAGCTACACTAAGAGGTACTTCCTCAACCCATTTAGTAAAATAATACGTAGTAGTGATAATGTACTTATGTCCTCTTGAAGAAGAAGGATATGTATGTCCCACTGTTGAAATGGCCAAAAGGTGATAAAGGGAATAAGCTCCTTGGCTGGAGCATGGATCAAATTACCATGGAGTTGACATTGTTTGCAAGACTTGGCAAACTGTGTAGCTTCCTTCTCCATATCGGGCCAATAATAACCAGCTCTAATAAGTTTACGAGCCAGTGTCAGACCATTTGAGTGAGAACCAAAAATGCCTTCATGTACCTCTTCTAATGCACATTTGGACTCATCATGTTCTAGACACCTAAGGAGGGTACCGTCTAGACCTCATCTATACAAGTCATTTGCTACAATGACATACCATGAAGCGCTGCATATTAGGTGACATTTTTCATTTCTAGTATATGTGTTAGGAATGGTTTGGTCATGGAGATAAGAGTAGATGTGGTGGTAGCGAGACAAATCATGTCCAATTACTGAATAGACCATCTGGGAGTCAGGAGAGTCATAGGCAGGGTAGCATAATGTCTCCACTAGGAACTCGTGTCTGAAATCATTCTTCAACATTTGTAACATAGAGGCCAGAGTAGCCATAACATCAGCCGCTTTATTATCTGCCCTGTGAATTTGCTGAATAGTGACATGTGTAAAGTAATTCTTAAGACTGTCAACCATCTTTTTATAGGGTACCAACTTTTCATCTTTGGTTTGATAAGTGTTGTTTACTTGATTGATAACTAGTTGTGAGTCTCCAAAGACTTTTAGTTCATCCACTCACCATTCAATACCGATCTTGAGTCCATTGATCAAAGATTCATATTCAGTGGTGTTATTGGTACAAGGAAACATCATTTTGTATGCCTTTGGTAAAGAGTACCACTGAGGTGTGATAAACAAAATTCCAACTCCTGACCCCTATTGGGTGAATGAACCATCAAAGAACATTGTCCATGTCTGATGTGTGAGAAGCATAATGGACTCGTCTTGGAATTCCATCTTTAATGGTTGATGATCTGTAAGGGGTGCTTTAGCTAACTGATCCATAATCGCTTGTCCTTTGATAGCTTTTCTCTCAACATATTCAATATCAAACTCGCTAAGGAGCATGACTCATTTAGCTAGTCTACCTGTGAGGGTAGCTTTACTGAGTAAGTATTTCAATGGATCAATCTTTGCAATTAGCCTTGTAGTGTGGGCCAACATGTAGTGTCACAACTTATGGGAAGCAAACACCATTGCTAGGAAAGCTTTCTCAATTACTGAATAATTCATTTCGTAAGAGACCAATGTTTTGCTGATGTAGTAAATGGCTCTTTCTTTATGATTTGGATCTTCTTGGGCCAAGAGAGCACCCAAGGATGTTTCCATTGCTGAGATATATAAGATCAAAGGCTTCCCCTAAATAGGAGGCATCAGTATGGGTGGATTGGCTAGATATTGTTTAATCTATTGAAATCCTTGTTCACACTCTTTGTTCCAGTCATAAGTCACACCTTTTTGCAGAGTTTTTGTGAAAGGTTGTGACTTTTTAGCTAATTGCGAGATGAACCGCCTGATATATTAGAGCCGACCTTGGAGACCTCTGATTTGTTTGATATTACAGGGTGGTGGAATTTCCATTATAACTTGTACCTTTGTTGGATCCACCTCAATTCCTTTCGCAGAGATGATGTAGCCAAGTAATTTTCTTGAAGTAACCCCAAATGTACATTTCTTAGGGTTAAGACGTAGCTTGAATTTTTCCATATGATCTAGTATAGGACCTAGATCAGTGAGATGTGTCTTTCTATCCATACTTTTAGCAAGTGTATCATCCACGTAGTCCTCCATTGTCCTATGCATCATGTCATGAAATATTGTAGTGATAGCTCTTTGATAAGTAGCCCCAGCATTTTTTAGACCAAAGGGCATAACATTCCAACAGAATGTACCCAATGCATAAGTAAAAGCGGTCTTCTCTTTGTCCTCTGGCACAATTTTAATTTGATTATAACCAGAGAAACCATCCATTAATGAATACATCTCATATCCTATTGTCATATCCACGGTCATGTCAATATTAGGAAGTGGAAAATCATCTTTGGGACATGCCAAATTTAAATCTCTAAAGTCTGTGCAGACCCTTATAGATTTATCATGTTTAGTCACTGGGACTATATTAGAGATCCACTCTGCATAATCAATCACTCAGATGAACCCAGCTTTTAGAATTTTTTCCAATTTTGCCTTAATCAATAAAGCCACATGCGGATGCATCTTTCTAAGTTTTTTTTTAACTGGTTTCACACCTGGTGCTATTGATAAGTGATGCAAAATGAGATCAAGATCCACACCCGACATATCAGAATATGTCCATGCAAAATTTATCTTTTTCTCCTAGAAGAATTATGTGAATTCCTTAAGTTCCTCTGTAGATAATGACTTGGCCACATGAATGATATGTGGATGCTCTTATGTTCCCAGTTTTATCAGCTAAGTTGGTTGAATTAACACTGATGAGTGTTCCTAGAAGTGACTCAGAAGCACATCAAGTATCTCATCCTCAGGCGCCTCAGAGAGGTTTTCACCTTTGGATACGTCTTTTCTTTTTACTTTTTTTGGCTCTGATACTGCCACAATGTGGTTTTCACCATCAGAGCGCTTATTTTTTCTTCTTGTAATTTTCTGACTAAGATACTTGATGTCAGCCTCGGTCATGTTGACACTTTCTTCACTAGTGGAGGACATTACAAGCTCAACAATGTGAAGGTAGTAGGCTAAAATGTAATCATTCTGGAATGTAAGGACTTCACTAGATGAAGAAGGGGAATTCCAGTCTATTAATTCAGGATGTTGGAGGGAAAGAGATGCGACAGGTTCAAGTGCATTCATAGTATATTCATAAAAAGAATTAACTAGCAAGCTGAGAGCTAAACTGATCTCGTCCAAAGGTGTGTTTAAATCCTTTTGATCCCTAACAATCGAAGTAGAAGACATGTTAACACCTATAGACTAGGACTCATTAGGTTTTTCACTAGACCCCTCACTTACATCGAGAAGTCTTTCATAAGATCCTACTGAAAAACTATCAAACTCATACTCATGAGAGTCTGTATCTGAACTCTAACTTGGGTGCTTGTACCATGAAGGTTTTTGAGTTCTTGCAACACTAGCTTGTTCTTGTGTCAACCGCTCTTGAAATTCTGGTGGCATGTACCATTCTCCTTCAAATTTGGGATCTTGTAAGTCTTTCCATTGCTCAAAAGTTAGTGTCTCAAATGGAGTGGTTTGATCAGAATCACTGTTAGTTTCAGCTGTATAGATATATGGAAAAAACTTTTCTAGCTCAGCAAAGAATGCTGCTAGGTCTGGAGGGATGGGATAAGGAAAGCAATCCTCATCTGAGCTATCTTGTGTAGTGTTGATTGCAGCTGTGATTTCAGGTTCTGGTGAAGGTTCTAATTTTGGCACAAATTTATTGATCCCTAGATGAAACGGGACCTTTTTGAAACCTAAACCAGTGGTGTATTTTTTCTTTTGACGTATAACTTGGATAGGTTCCACTAACCCATTACCATTCACCCCTATTGGGCCACCTCCTTTGTACCCAAAATGTTTCATAATCTTAAGACCCTCACTGGTAGGATTTAATTCACGAGCTAGAGCAGTCTATTTAGTTATGTTATTTCCTTTACAAATCCAAGCCTTGATATCTCTTTCCTCATCTTCATCTTCCAATAGCGTATTAGACCATACAAAGGTACCATCATAAACTACCTTAGGAGTAGCAGAAGATTTTTTTTTCTCAGAAGGTCTCCCATAAGAGTGAGGAGACAAGGGTAGAGCTGTTAATGATAGCATGGGTTCCATTTCATATCCCCCATGCCTATGTTTGTGATTTTTAGTGTCTGTTCCATGTCTTTGAGCTTGGCATCATAGAGTTCTGTGTATTCTCTATTAGTTGGAACAAGACTATCTGTTGACTGAGTGAGGGCATTACAAGAATAAACCATACTAGCGGGAATGGTAACCTCTATGCCTTGAAAAGAAAACTTGATACACTGATGGTATGTGGAAGGAACTACTTGCATATCGTGGATCCACGGTCTTCCTAGAAAAATATTATATGCAAGAGGAAGGTCTAGCACTTGACATATGACATCTCTTTCAACTGGGCCAACCCGAATGGGTAGCACAACTAGACCTTTAGATGTTCTCTCTTCCTCATCATAAGCCTTTATGGTAATTCTTTTGTGGGAATCTATGAAATCCTCGCCATAACTCAGCTGAGCAAGAAAATGAGCGGAGCAAATATTAAGACCAGCACCATTATCAATGAGCACACGATGGACTAGCTATTTACCAATCATGACTTCTATGTGTAGAGGAGCATTGTACGGGTGACTAATGGAATGATCATCTTCTTCAGAGAAGGATAAATAATGTGGCAAGGTCAAATGACCCACCATGGATTGAAACTGATCCAGATTGATATCTTTGGGGACATTAGCTTCAGTGAGAGCTTTGTCCAGAATCTACCTATGAGTAGGTGAGATTTTTAATAGCTCAAAAATAGTTATCTGAGCATTGGTCCTTTGAAGCTGGTCAAGAATTCTATAACCAGTAGTAGGAGGTGTAGGGACCACCTTTGTGGTCTTGTTGGTAGAACCAACAAAAGTCTTATCCACAGTTTGTTTTGGTGCAGACGTAGCAACAGGTGGGTTAGGACCCTTGATAGATATTATAGTGTTAGATCTAATAACGATGTTTACACAATCTTGAGATGTTTCAGATTCAGGTAATCGAGATGCAGGGCCTCTCAAGACAAACAGGGTTCTGGGTTTAGAAGCATTCCCACTTCCCTTGACAGTAAACATATTGCAATATTCCACTTCCACTGGTTCAATCATGTTGATCACATTATCGTAAGTGGTATGTGCATAATTAACTTTGGCATTATTATTCTGAGCGTTAGAGGATTCACCTTTCTCATGATGAG
>MU224346.1:318616-347457 GCA_018584345.1 Thuja plicata
TTGGAAGGGCTAATTGGGGCACTTAATGAAGGAAGTACCTGTCAAACCTTGAACTAGACCAATATAACACTTGGGATACCTTGGAGCACATGAGAGAATATCATTTATCCATTTTTGGTTCTTGAAATAATACCCATCAAAAGTTATGGGGAATCGAGCATCTAGTTTGTGCTTCTCTGCCAGTCACATACCACTAAGAATTCGAGAGCATCAAGAACCGTTCATCGTGGGACCAAAATGTTAGCTCCATTGGCTCTAGTTGGTCAAGTAAACACTAGGGGAGAACTTTCTTCACTTGCGTAGTACCAAGAACATTCTGGCGCATGTCAGACCGAAGTGTTCCCAAGGTGCACTAAGCCAAATTTGGCAGCAATTTTTAAAGATCCATATCTCGAACCTCGTGAGAGATATCAAAGATCCATGAAGTGCACAAGGACCATCTTGGGAAGGCCCACAAGCACATGGATCATTTTTGGGAGATTCCACTATGATTCCATTTGGTGACCGGATCTCGGTTGGTGCAAAATGTGACATTGTTGCTCAGTTGAAAGTTGCTCAATGGTGCATCTTTCAAACCATTCATTGTGGGACCAAACTGTTAGCTCCATCAGCTCCATTTGGCTAGGTAAACGCTAAGAGAGACCTTTCTTCACTTGTGTAACACCAAGAACGTTCTGACGCATGTCGGACCGAAGTGTTCCCAAGGTGCACTATGCCAAATTTGGTAGAAATTTTTGGAGATCCATATCTTAGACCCCGTAGGAGATATCAAAGATCCATGAAGTGCAAAAGGACCATCTTGGGAAGGCCTACAAGAACATGGCTCAGTTTTGGGAGATTACACTCTGATTCCATTTGGTGACTACATCTTAGTTGGTGCAAAAAGCGACATTGTTGCTCAGTTAAAAGTTGCTCAATGGTGCATCTTTTGAACCGTTCGTCATGGGACCAAACCGTCAGCTCCATCAGCTCCAGTTGGCTGGGTAAACACTAGGGGAGACCTTTCTTTGCTCATGTAGCACCAAGAACGTTCTGACGCATGTTGGACCGAAATGTTCCCAAGGTGCACTAAGCAAAATTTGGAAGCAATTTTTAGAGATCCATATCTTAGACCTCGTGAGAGATATCAAATATTTGTGAAGAACATAAGGACTATCTAGAGAAGGCCTACAATCATGTTTCTCGGTTCTAGGAGGTTCCACTCTGATTCCATTTGGTGACCATATCTCGGTTGGTGCAAAAAGTGACATTGTTTCTCAGTTGAAACTTTCTCAATGGTGCATCTTTCAAACCATTCATCGTGGGACCAAACCATCTACTCCATTAGCTCTAGTTGACTGGGTAAATGCTAAGGGAGACCTTTCTTTTCTCGCATAGCACCAAGAACGTTCTGGCGTATGTCAGACCGAAGTGTTCCCAAGGTGCACTAAGCCAAATTTGGAAGCAATTTTTGGAGATCCATATCTCAAACCTCATGAGAGATATAAAATATCAGTGAAGTGCACAAAGACCATCTTGGGAAGGCCTACAAGCATGTGGCTTGATTCTGGGAGATTCTATTCTGATTCCATTTGGCGACCAGATCTTGGTTGGTGCAAAAAGTGACATTATTGCTCAGTTGAAAGTTGTTCAATGGTGCATCTTTCAAACCATTCATTGTGGGACCAAACCATCAGCTGCATCATCTCTAGTTGGCTAGGTAAACACTAAGGGAGACCTTTCTTCACTTGCGTAGCACCAATAATGTTCCAGCGCATGTCAGACCAAAGTGTTCCCAAGGTGCACTAAGCCAAATTTGGCAACGATGTTTGGAGATCCATATCCCGGACCTCATGAGAGATGTCAAAGATCCATGAAGTTCACAAGGACCATCTTGGGAAGGCCTACAAGCATGTTTCTTGGTTATGGGAGATTCCACTCTGATTTCATTTGGCGACCAGATCTTGGTTGGTGCAAAAAGTGACATTGTTGCTCAGTTTAAAGTTGCTCAATGGTGCATCTTTCAAACCATTCATTGTGGGACCAAATTGTCAGCTCCATCAGCTCTAGTTGGCCAAGTAAATGCTAGGGGAGACCTTTCTTCACTCACGTAGCACCAAGAACATTTTGGCGCATGTCAGACTGAAGTGTTCCTAACGTGCACTAACTAAAAATGAGATTTCAACCCAAAAACTCAAATCAAGGTTTATAATTCCATAAGAGACCTAATTCAACCATATTCAAAATGAATCAATTGATTATGGATTCAGATTCTATGGATTATGCACAAAATGCTTGAAATTTGCTAGGAGACCTAGTTCACTATTTTAGGACATCAACAACCTTCCAAAACCCCTAAATCCAAAAAGTTATGTATCACTTGGTGAGAAAATAGGGTTTTCAAAAACCTTTTATCAATATTTACAACATATGAAAAGAAAGAGGTAGGTTGTTTTGGACCATACCCTACTGTTACAACTTTGATACCTCAAAAAATACACAAAAATAGGAAAAATTACAAAGGAACTAGATCATAAACTTAACCCAAAGACTCCCCCTCTTGGGTAGTAGTTAATTATGTCCTAATACACCCAAATATGAAATTAATTAGTCTTAGACCCTTGGGAACATCAAAACACCCAAATTATGGATGAATGAGTGAGTTTGATAGTAATGAAGGGTTGCATGCATGGTGCATGGTTATAGCAACAGAGGATTTGGCGATTGGAGGGGGTGATTTTGTGTTTGAATCCATGTTAGGATGGTATAAGGATGGTGAATCATCCATTTATTTGAGGCTATGGTGTTGGGAGGTTGTACATTGACCAAGCCCTAGATTTTAGGGGTTGTTGAGAGGCAAATTAGAGCTTTTGCACTTAGAGAGATCTTATAATCAAATTAGTTGTAGAATCCACAATTTGGGGTCATTTTATGAATCTATTGAAAGTCTCAAGGTCTAGAGTGAAGATGTATTAGTAGTTTCTTTGGAAAAGCGGTCGAATTAGCCCTCTTAATTCACTGACAGTGGCAAAGTTGAGTAGGATGGTCCAAAACACAAGGGGTCAATTCTGAGATATGTTAATGAGATTGAAAAAGGGTATTCAAATATGTGATTTTTTTAAGAGTTGTTCAGAACTATTTTGAGAAAATATTTAAAAACCCTTGTTGTTGTACTACTAGGACAGTGTATGACTTGATATATTTATGAAGGAGACAGAATGTCTTGAAGGAAGAGTTTTTGGCTTGGTATATGGGTGAAACAATTGTGCTGGGGTCCTTAGAGGGGTTAGGATCACCTATGAAAGCAAGGTTGATGGTTGTGGTTGTAGAAGCCTATTGAATGAAGGATGCATAACATGGAGTTTGGAGCATGATTGAATGGTAGCAATATGAAGAAGTATGAAGAAGTGCATTACATTGACTGCAAGGATTACAAACAAAGCATGAAAAATAATTTTAGATCTATTCAAACATGGTGTAACACCAAAATAATAACATTAATTAAATGAAAACCAAATCTATAAAGGATCAAAGGTTGTCTTAGTGGGCATGCCACATGTATGAATGAAGGAGATTGAAAACCAAATCAGAGGTTTATATATCCCAACATCACAAAAATGGAGTCTTTCAAATAAACACATGTAAAATAAATGTTAAATAACATAATTCATTTGACAAAACATTAATCAATTGCACTCCTATCTACCATGAATTTTGCAATCAACATTTTGGTGCTCTCAAAAGTATAGTACACCAGATGGCTAATGGAGAATGAAGATCTGTAGTATGAAAATAATACATACATACAAAGCATGGAAAAGATATAATATAAAAATGAACATACATACATAAATACAATGCATGATGTAAAGACATAATATGGAAATAATACATACATACAATAAGTGCCAAAGATATAATATGGAAATGATACATACAGAGTACAAATGAAAAACATAAAATAATCAGAAATGAACATGTAGATATGTATATATGAAATAATTTTGTACAAAATGTGGGACATGCCATCTCCAAAAATTTACAAAATCAGTTCATGTCTAGATACAATATGGCACACACCATCTCAAAATGTGCCATATGGCATCTCAACATAAGAAGTTCAACTACAAATGTTTCTAGGACATTCTATTCTACTGGTGGATGATCAAAGTGAAGTCTCTTCAAACTACCCTTTGGCTCTAATGGATCTTGCATTCAAACACAAAAGTGAAACATCAAGTTAGATTACTTAATTTATATGGTTTCTACAAATAATAATTAAAAATTTAAAATCATAGGCAACAATAATAAATTATTTTTTCAAATTGAACTATCATGTACCTTGCCTCTAAGTCTCCTCATGTGGTTAGGAGACCTAATATATGTCTTTAGTTGCAAAGGAACAATGCCAACAGTGTCGAATCCAACCTGTATATATGTTTGCGAACATGAGATTGATGCAAGACTTATACTATTTAATGTTAAATCCTTGGTAGCAAATACATGTTTTAAATATAACTCAATTAACATCAAAACTTACCTCTATTGAAATTTATTCAAGAAATGTCAGTTGGGTCATCAGTGATACAAACCCTTGGCGTGGTACCTCCCTCAAACTAGGGGTGACCTAAAAGTAAAACATATAAGTTTCATACAATCATTACTTGATCATATTAAATATATACTTGATAGTAAACTACATAAATTAATTTAGAAATATATGTACTATGGGGCTATCACTACGAATTGAGATGCTTGTGACTCTATCATGGTGAACTGGTCTCACGACATCATCAGACACCACCCTCTGTCAAATAAAACATGTAATTAAAAATGAGTATGCACAAGTGACAAGTATACATGTATTCTTAATCAATCTAAAATACTTAATTACCTTCCCCTTGTCAACACCAGATGCCTGAACCCCCTCACATTGCCCTCCAGTGGCAACTGGTGAAACCTGCATCCGTATGTAATAAGATGATCATAAAAATTAGAAAATACATGTATACAATATTATAATAAAAGGAAACCAATGAGTACATTAAAACGTATGTACCATGGAAGTGTCAAGGCCAAATGAAATGGATGAAAGCATGGACCCCTCCACCTGTGCCATCTCCTCCTCTGTCATCAACTGGATATAAATGAAACATGTATAAAAAACATAAGTGGGAAATCATTATAATAAAATTCTATTAAAAATACAAATGTTTAAAATTAAATACAATGTAACAAGTTAATTGTTTACTCTTACTGTAACAGTAGGAGTCCATGGCTCTGCATGCCCCTGATGCACATCTCCATGGGGTGCTTCAGTGCCTGTAGTGTGCTGTCTAGTATCATCCACCTCGAACACATAGTTATATGCATCAATATCATTTAGGGGACCCAAGCACATATTCTTGCACATAATGCAAGTATGTGGCACACAAAAATGTGAGCTCATGGAGGATGTGGAAGGGCTAGAAGCATTAGTATGAGGAGGCAACAATGATGCACTCTGTCTAATGGGCAGATCACTCAAGGCATGAATGGATTGAATAGTCTGTGAGTTGGCCTCGGCAATAATGTCAAGATGATGTATAGTGGGAGGTGGTGAAATCTTGGGAGGGGGGACATATGTACGGGATTTCACCCACTGTGCCCCTGGCCTGTCTTGGGGAGTGCCTAAGCCCACGCCCTAGTTCTATCTCATGCTCCAGTAATTGAATTTGTGACTGAGCACAAATTCAGCATATAATCTCTGAATGAAATATAATGGGACATCCAAATTGCTATGGGGTGGTCTATCAAAAACCATCCACTAGCGATCCCAAGATTTGTCACGTATTGCAGCATTTGTACACCATTTAATTGATAACTTGATTTTTTTAGGGTCCACTTTTAAACCGGTTTTGGGATCAACAAAAATGTTACATATGTCATGTTTTTATGTTTAGATCCATAACTTTATCGTAGTCAAGCCCTTCATCATATTGCGTGTGCATGGATTCACTCCAAAGAAGTGCAGCATTGTGTTGTTCTGTGAGTTTCTCCATGCTCTCAATAATGGAGTTTAGCATGGAAAACATGGGATGCAAGGTGGGGATATTCACATATGTGTTCTGATATCCTCTAAGATGATTTAGATTATCTCCTATGAGATCCTGTATTGGTCAAGGGTTTGAGAACGGTTGGTCTTCTGAAGGCGGGGGATTATTTTGAGGTGTGTCTAGATTGTTCGCAGACTGAGAGGGAGGGTTTTTGGATTGGTCTGAATCCATGTCAGATTCAAAAAAAAAAAGAATAAACAATATAAATTCAACTCTAGTTTATAATCTATTTTAAAAAACAATACACAATATCATATAAAACCTAGTTTTTTTTTAAAAACAATAAATTTCAATGCAAAAACAAAAAAAAAGAGTGAAACTACAAAATTTCACCTACCTTGTGTACTGTAGCAAATTTGATATCAGATTGGTATCTAATATGCAATCTTAAGGGCTCGGCTTCTAGCTACTTCAATGTTTTCAATATGAAAATGTTGAACCAGCCGCAGGCAACAATATATTACGACTGATGAGTATCGGACATACGATATTATCGGATGTATTATATTTTCGGATGTCCGATAATGCTTTAGCTTTGGCTTTTGGCTTGGCCAGGTGTACTAACACCTAGGCCTACTCAGAAGTCAACAAACTTTTGGGTGTGCTTTTGGATGAGTGAAAAACTGATTTTTTCACATTGCCACTTTTTGGCATACCATGATCCTGCACAGACCCCCTTATACTCTCCAATCTAAAATCCACCAAAGTTTGTTCATCCACCACTATTTGGTGACCCTTGTTCAACCATGAAACCTTATAGGGTGTGGTATGAGGTATCCTCCTTAGTTTCAATTTTTCTGCCATCTCTGTGGATATTATGTTCTCAATGGAGCCAGAGTCCACTATTACTTTGCAAATATTTCCACGAGACTTATACGTTTTCTTAAACAAGTTCTTCCTTTGAGGTGGCTCTACAATACTAGGGACTTTCAACAAAGTTCTCCTTAACATAAATTTCTCTCTATCCATTACTGGCCCTACCTTGGAAATGAGAGAAGTAACACTTTGTGTGTCATCCTCTTGTACCAACTGATTCCTTATATCTCCCATTGAAGATGAGGAAGTCTTTTAAGGACACCAGCCCATTGTGTGACCCACTTGGTTGTAGTTATAACACCTGCCAGTGTAGACTGAATTGGATCTTCCTTGGGATTGAAATCTTCCTCTAGGAGGCCCTCTTCCTCTATATCCTCCTCTCTGAAAAGATCCCCTAAAATTATTGCTCCCACTATTGTCCATAGATTGATTATCTTCTTGTCTTTTAGGGATTTGTTCCCTACCAAAGTTACTCCCTCCTCTCTAAAAACATCTATTATTATTACCACCTCTTCCTCTTTGATGGAAGGCATTCCTCCTTCTAGCCTTATCCTCTACTCTTAAGGCCAATTGGAAACATTTGTGCATACTTTCAGGAGCCATCATGCTAATCTCATCTTGTATCCCTTGTCTCAACCCTTTGAGATACCTTGCCACCTTCTTCATTTCCTCTTCTTTTCTTGTAGTCCTTAGGCTCAACTTGTGAAACTCCTTAGTGTAAGCACTCACTGTCATCTCCTTCTGTCTTAAGTTCTACAACTTTTGGTACATTTGTATTTCATAATCAGTAGGCAAGAATTGTGCCCTCAATTTGATTTTCGTCCTCTCCCAAGAAATAATATTTTTATTTTCATTGGTTTATGTATCATCCTACATCATGTTCCACCACACCAATGCAGATCCCTTCAGTCTAGCCTTAGCATAGTTGGCCCTCTTCTCCTCTGAGATTTCTTTGTAATCAAATTGGTTGTCAATGGCTTCAAGCCAATCCAAAAACTCTTCTCCATTCAGGCTACCACAGTAATATGGTATGTGTTCCATGCTATCCTTTTTAAGGGACTTAAAGGCATCCAAGAATACCTTTTGTTCTTTATCCATCTCAGGTTCCTTTCCTTTGTTTGATGACTCTTTTGCCCAACTTTCATCATCTTTATCACTCTCCTCTCCCCATTCAGTAATCTTCTTTTTGCCCTTTATCTCAAACACACTAGCCTTCTCCAAGAGGCCCTGAACCAATTCCACTATGGAATCCATACTCATTTCCTTAGGAGACATGCTATCAACCTCTTGACTCTCTTTCACTTCAGACATACACAACCTTCAAGAAAATATGGCTCTGATACCACTCTAATGCAGAGGGTTTGATACTCTAGAGCTTTTCCTCACTCCAAGGTGCTTCTTTGTATATTATAACCATCCAATGGTTGTTCCTTGTTGAATCTTTCTTCAATTAGGATCTCCAAGACCCTCATTACCAACTTCTCCTCCAAGGTATAGTTGGCCTTTAGAAGATTTCCAAGTTTCAAGGCTTAACTAGTCCAACTAGCTCACCAAATGCCTAGTTTATTCACTATAACTCCTTCTAGAATGTCAAACCTCTTCTTAGGATCTTCCCACACATCCAAAAATACTCCTATAAATCTTATTGACCCATCCTAGGTCATTCTAAACTCTTCCCAATGCTTCAAAACTATTTACTAATCCTATTGGTCAATATTTCACTAGGAGGCCTAATTGCCTAATTCCTAGTAGGTTTATTTTAACAGGTTTAGGGCTATTACTCCAAAAATCCCAATATGACCCCACACAAGACCTTGAAAATCTTCAAGGTATCAACAAACACTATCAGAATCCAAGACCTTGACTTTTGAAAGCACTCATAACCCTAGTTTCTTGCAGGCCCTAGATTTTAGCCTATTAATTAGGCCTATCGACCAGTCAGCATAAAAAATTATCAAAATTATCTCCAATATTTGATTCACCTCCTTCCACCTTCAAATCCTTTAAGGATACTATATAGGGCATCTGAAAATTCCACTAAGTCTTTCCCTAAAGGTCATGAGTGCTTGATCAAATTCCTTCTTCTCCCTATCCTGGCTGACCTGGATTCACTAGTCAACCATACGGCTTCCTACTTGGTCTAGGAGACCCACTGCAACTACAAGGAATGAAACAAAAAACCTATCTACAAACTCTAACCCTACTTCCCCCATGGTTTCAGTCAATTCCACCGGTGAGATTCTACGGTAGAGCCATTTCTAATAGGTAGCATTGTATTGTCTCTAACAAACCAGTGACCTACAAAATTCTCTAACTTTACAATGCAAGAACTTGAAAAAAAAAAAAATAATGCATATGAAAGCTAGATGAATCCACTGCACTCCCATGGATCCCGATCTCCTCTCCCAATCCATACATAGCCATACAGGAGTAGAGAAACAGTGCAAATTACAAGAATGCAGATACAGTCATCTGTACAGAGGTGTCATAAATAAGTGTTGCAATCCAAAATATCATTAACCATTCCCAAACATTGAATCCATGCTCATATACTGAGCATGGGGTACTTACAACCACTCTAACAACATTTTGCAATTTCTTGCAAAAGTTGCTCGAGCAACTTTCAAAGTTGCTAGCAACTTTTTGCACTTTGTGCATTTTGACTTTTCTTGTCAACTTGATGGGTGAGTTGGACTTTGATGAACCTAGATAGGATATGTAGGATCCTAAAACACCCCTCAAACCCACATTGCACTAAAATATCAACTTTTCATAAATTAGCTCAAACTGACCCTAAATCACCTAATGAGCACTAAGGCTCTTACAAACATGAAGTTAACTTGTCATTGCATCCAACCCTTAGAAATTATTCCAACACACACACAAACACCTAAGACAACCCTAAATCACACCCAAAACATCAAATAGGGAGGTGCCCTGCACCAAAAATTGGCAAGAGTGATACTCATGGAAGATGCAATGTACCCAAACAATGATCCACTCAAGTCACAACTAAGAAAGATATGCATATGTACATAATTACTCTAATATACAAATAAGGAAAATAGAAGGCATAAAATAACATCTCATCTTGAGAATAATTTAGATGGCTCAATATAGTTCCCAAGGATGAGGCTTGATGAAGTACTTATATAAAAGCAAACCTCTCAAAGGAGAAGAAGTTCTCCAAAAAGGACATAGAAAAGGAAGAAAGGAAAATGTAGTTTTAACATCGCCACACCAAAAAAATAGCCTCCTATACACTTAAGAACTCCCATAAATGAACTTCTTTTATAAAGGGTTGATTTTTAATGCTAGTTTATATCTACTTGAAATTAAAGAAATATTAGAGATCAATGACACTTTTGTGAATGAGGTCCCAAATTTAGTGCATGTTAACTTTTATATACTTCATTCCCTGATGGTATACTAGGTTTCATGGAACCTAAATGCCACTATGGTTTTCATATATGAAATGATGGAAAAATGAGATCCCTAATTTAATGAATACAACCTTGAAGAACTCAACTCTTATATGACATAATTAGGGACATGAATATTCCTAACTACTATCATCAAAGGAGATTTAGTCACTAGGAGTGTGTTCCTTTGTTGAATGATACTGAGGCTATTGAACACATGCAAAAAAACTATGCAAGTGATGGTTGTATTGACTAATTATAAAATGCAGAAAACAAAAAATGAAATGTAGAAATTGTAACACGGATTTGGAATGTAGACATAGAGAAGAACATTGAACTAAAATGTAAATTTGACTATACTAGAGAAAAAAATTGGGCACCCATGTCTAAATATGATGGATGCTTGAGAGATGACTAGGAACGAGATTAGAAGGCTATACACACTTGTCTCTTTAAAAATAGGACAAAATTGGTAGGAAAAATATATTGAGGATATTTTTCATAGGGTTTTCATTTATTTAAACTTCAAAATGAATTTGAAATCTATTCTTCTTGTTCTTGTTAGATCTAGACGTGCACATACATAAAATAAGGAAAAATGGTTGTTCCTTTCCTAAGTCAAACCTAATGTTGGTTTTCCTACTTCCAAAATATCAACGAAGACATAGAGTGTGCACCCTCATGAGGAGAGATGCTAAGCAAATGATGAAATCTAAAATTATAAAAAAGAAATCTTAGTTACAAAACCCTCTCAAGGAATTTTTCATAGAGGCTTGATGTAAGATTGTGAATTCCTCCAAAATGGTAATGCATACTCATAGCATAAATTATCATGTATCATACTTGATCATAACTTTTCTATACTAGACTTGAATGCTTAAACTAAATTTCTTGGAATTCCTAAGTTTCTTCGACATCAATTTTCTCCTTTGAAATTGTTAGAGTTCTTTTTCTCTTCTAGGACCTTTCTATATACTTTGACATTATGGGAAATGAAGTTTTATTTATATTCAAATGGCATTGTTTTGCAAAAACCTTTTTAAATGACTAGAGAAATAAATTTTGGGTTTACATAAATTGTAAGGTCGACATTCATGTCCTAAAAGAAAGGCCAAATTTTTGAGATATGGGTGCTAAGTACCCTAAATTCCTTGCAATATTTTTCTATAAAAAGGGTTAACAATAGGGAAACTAACCTAGTTTTCCAAAGTTATCCTTATATCATTCACATACATGTATAATAAGGCATACATACCCAATGGGTGCTAAACATAGCATAACATTTTTAGGGTAAAATATTTATGATGCTACATTTAGTCCCCACTTTATTGAGGGTGAAAAATTATGCTCATACTCATAATACATTATGTGGAAGTAAAAAATACTTAATTCAAAACATTGAAGAGATACGATGATTTCAAGCTTGAAAGGGTGGTAGTTCCCAAAGTTGAAGGTCCTATCAACCCATGATGCCATGAAAGAAGGTATTTCATACAAAATTTGATGCAAACATATATTAAAGACACCAGGTTACTGAAATAATTTAACTAACATTAAAAATATATGCACGAAGCAACACATGCACGAAGCATACACAAAATGTGCATAACATATACATAGAGCATACATGAAAAACAAGGAATTGCATCTAGGAATAGTAAGATTTTTAGATTATTACTAGGACCCGTATAAACAAATACAAAAGCCTCGAGCCCAGGACTACAAAGATCCATAGATACTTACTATGGCCATGTCAACTATACCATCCTAAATAGTAAGAACCTATGATTATATTCTCAAGTAGGCCCCATTTTAGCATGTATGTGCTCTTGCATTAATTTTTAGCACCCCATCTTCACACCACCTAAATTTATTTCTTTCTTGATCTGTATTCCCAACTTTCAAACCAAATTTCATCACTTTTTCACAATAAGAGGTCGTCCAAGCTGACCTCTTCCCCTATTTTTCCCCAAAATTTAAACTGGGGACCTAATTGGTTATGTAGGATTTTCATATTCCTATTGGTCTCCTTTAATATTTAAGCCCCAAAATGTTGTGGGAGGCATAAAATCAATCTATCTCTCCTCATTTTGATATACATAATTAAGATTTCAAGATCTCTCCTACAATTTTGCATCTCAACCATTCTCAAGAAAGATCTCAAGTATTCCAAAGGAAATTTTAAGGAAATCTTCTCCATGGATCTAGCTTTTATCCCTCATCGAAGGCAAAGAAAAGGAGTCTACCATCAAGGAAGAGGACCATAGTATAATAAATCATCTACATACATTCAGGTATCCAGCTACATACAAGCATCCAAGTCTTGAAGTCTTCAAGTGGCTCTTCTCTCTCTTTATCAAACATTGTGGCAAACTAGAAAATCCATTACACAAGATTTAATATTTCTTTATTTCCTTTTGGATATTTGTGTAAAGTCAAATATATTGTGCATCAACGTACTTTTCAATATTCAAAGAATCATTTACATTACCAAGGTATGATACACTTACCTTTTTAGATCTAGCCTATGTTATATAACAACATGCTTTCATTTCAAGGTTCATTCCAAACCAAGGTTTGAATAAAGAAAACTGATCTCTACATAAATATTTCCTCTTTTTGTATGTGCACATATAGGTGGCATTCACACCGGCTTGAATTTGAGAAGTTGAGAACCCCACAGACAGTCTACAACCGAGTTCAGTCAAAAGTGTAGGGAACATATCAGCCCATGTGACTTATTCCCAAGAACATGTCATCCCAAGAGATCCCTTCCCTCTAAAATTCATCAAATTATAATCATATCATAATTTCATCTTCTGGTTGATGTTTAAGTATATGTATGGAGCTATTGTTTTATGGTGAGATAGTGTACACAAAATATCAATCATTTATTCTAGTTCATCTTAGTTCTCATATACCCTATCACTTTTCTATATAAGTGAAGGAATATTGAAACCCACTCAATGCTTGGACCCTTGTAAAATAATTTGGTTAACTCTCCTTCCTAATTTATGGTAGGAAATAGGACCCCCCTTAATAATCTTTTTCTTATTGTACATTTTGGTGAGCTTGACTCATTATATTTTCGCTTTTGATTTTGTGTTTAGAACTTATTTAGATGCATTGTATTGTTTCATTTTATGCATTTAGTATACTTACATTAGTAAAAGACACATAAAAATATTGCACATTATTATGACTTATGTCATATATCTATTTTATTCCAAAATTTCATTTGTCAAAGCAATAAAAAGTACAAAAATATTTTATTGCATGCAATGTTATTGATAGGGAGGTTGGAAGAATCACTCACTGATTCATGCTACTAATCTTCTTGAAAGAATCCTAGGGTGTCTAAACCACACCACTTTTCACCTATATTATATTTTCTTACTTAGTATCCCTTGTTATCTCTAGCCATCCCAACTATCATGAAAGTTACTCTATCAAGTCTAAACTTGATGCATTCTTGCTACACTAGTCATTAGCCCTTAAACCACCGTAAAGGCTTCTAACCTCCAAATTGTTTAAATGTTCTTACAGATGTA
The DNA here is from genome assembly GCA_018584345.1 of Thuja plicata. Lineage (NCBI taxonomy): Eukaryota > Viridiplantae > Streptophyta > Pinopsida > Cupressales > Cupressaceae > Thuja > Thuja plicata. Next base: position 332,480 of record MU224346.1, read on the forward strand.
TGAAGGTGTATTTATATACTTCAATTCAACCAACTAGGGGTGTTAGGAGTCCCACCTAGTTCAACTACTAATTCAATTTCTCCAAAACTTCACAAAATAGGCCTAAAAAGCTACTAGCCCAATTAGGTCTCCTTCTTCGAAAAATCAGGGATTTACTCCCAATTATTCCAAAGAAACCTTGAATATTTTCTTGGGATTCTTGGATCATATGCCTACCCCTAAATTATTTTAGAGGTCTAGGGGTCACTACCAGTCGTACAATGCCCTAACTCAAAATGAGTGAAACTAAGTGCTTTTAGACTTTCTCTGGCTCCTTGGCAACTTAGTAAGTTTCCAATTAGTAAATGGATTGGTGTGACCTCTCCCTCTTCACTATATCTTTGTAAGACTCCTATCTTTCATATTAAAAAATTAATTTGGCTTCCATCTATCCACCTTTGCAAGTTGTGCTCTCTACAACATGGTCTTCCCTAACCGGGCTCACCATTGGCTCGCCTAGGGAAAGACATTAAAAATATCTCCTCTATATTTGAGGTTAAAAAATCCTACAATACATATACACATATGTATTCTAACCACTATTACCAAAGGTCCATATAGAATGCACAATGGGAAAGTGAGCTAGAACCCCATCTTTACAAACTACCTGGATAAGACCAGTGATAGTGAAGAAAACAAGCTATTTACAAAAAATAACTAAAAACTAAAAAAAAATCCTAATTAATGCCACATAGAATCAAGAAAACATCTACCCTAAACCATGCATGAGTTACAGTGTAGGATCTAATCCATTAAAGTGCTAATGTTATAAAAAAAACTTGGAAATTGCACACAAAATCAAATATTCTTCATTGCTTTCAAAATCTTAGTTTGAACAATGGGTGTCCAAACTTGTAGATAGGTCAAGGAATGTCTTAAGTAGGGTGGTTAGGTTGTTAGATACCCATTAGGTCTCTTCTTGGTTGAGTTTTCCAAACTTGTCAATGTTGTCCAAGAAACATTTGAAAGTTGCAAAATGCAACTTTTGATAATTTATTGCAAAACTATGAAAATGAGTTTCAATGCTCATCAAATCTTCACAAAAACTATATTTATGACTAAAAAATGATCCTAAACCAATTTAGATCCTACTAACCTCAAGATGATATCATCACCACACTTTTTCATATTAGAAGGCTTTACAACTTCTTAGCCCTAATTGCACTTTGCAAAAGTCCTAAGACTCCAAAGAACTAAATCGTTTTGCACCTACTATGTGGTCAACATGACCTTAAGATCAACAAAACAAAAATGTCATAAGGCACACACACAAATGAAACAAAATAGATTACCCTAGACAACCTATAGGTGCTCCTACACCAGTTAATGCATTTAATTTTTTTTAATGAATATATTTGTTATCTTCATTTGCTAGTGCAAGTTCAAGTTTTCTTCAAAAGATTAAAGATGTTCCCTTTCATGCATATTATTATAACTTAGTTCTTCATTTCATCAATTCCCATAATATAACCTATCCCAAATTTCATCCCATCCATTAGGATATTTTGGTATAAGAAGATATTATCACCACTTCTTTTAAGGATCTGCCTCCTAAGAAAAATGACTTCAAGAAAAATGATGATTTTTTTGTTAAAATATCCCTTCCTTATGAGGATAATTTGAAAGAAGAATATTATACCATGACTATTTTTCCTAGAAATACCACATATTCTATTTATTTTGTTGATATTCCTTCTTTACATGAGGACTAAATGAGATATATGTGTCCCTATCCTATAGATACTCTTACTCATAGGAATATTTTTAAGAAATAAAATGACATTACCTCTCTTAATGACACTCTACCTGTGCTACATCCACATGACACATCTCCCATAATTAAATAATTGATGAGACACACTTTCACCTCTCCAAATGTATCTTTTTTAAGTAAAGACAACTTTAATCGTGCTATGAATTTCACATTAGTGGCTAGTAAACTATATCCTTCCAAAGGTACATTGGTGTAAGAGACTAAGCATGTTACTGTTTTCAAGTGGCCATCCAGGAGTGTTGAGGAAAACATTAGGGTTGTCATTTATGGCAACACATCTATTATGGAAGACCACTTGGTGTGAAACATAGTTTTGGTGAGTGAGAACAGTATATGGTGAATGAATATATGTGATCTTAGGGGAAGCTATATTGGGATATTTATGACCTTCAGTTAAGGTCGCTTATGTTTTGAAGTCGATCGCTGTAAGCTACAATATTTTTAATACATGTGAAGACAAAGTTGCAGTTATACATGATATATGAAAGGTTGCAATGATTGAGGGAGTGTTATGTGGAATCCAAACATGCTAAGTTGGATTTGGATTCTTTTATACCTATACTTTGGTAATGTAAAGTTGTCGACTTTGTATAAATACTTGTTGTATACATGTTGATTCCATTTTTGTGATGTATTTGGAAGTCGTCTGGAAATGTAAAATGTATATATATGAAGATATTTTTTAGAAGTGAACTATAGAGATGATGAATGAAATGAATGAATGGATGTGAATAGATGAATGGATGCATTGTGATGCCAGAATCAGATATATGATAATGTGAGCTACTACTGGAACTACCTAAGAATAGAAAGATGCTTATTTATCTTCATTTTTACATACATTGTAAATTAGACATATTTCTAAGTGTATGAGCAGTGAGCTGAGTGTATACCTTTAACATGGTTTTGTATTCCCCTAACAGGGAAATGTACTAATGTAATATTCAGCTCCTAACAGGGCTAGGTCTCCTAATAGGGATAGTATACTTTTAGTGCATATTTATGGGTACCATCTTGATGTAGGGGCATCTCAGCACAAGGAACATCTTAAAGACCATGGAATATTATGGACCTATATGGTTTTTTTAATATGGATTAGTAAGCCTTTTTGGTGCATTTTTAATGTAATTGGGTGTGAGACTCAGTTAAATGTTAATAGTCTAAGTGTCTTAGACATAGAAGGTTGTATAATTGTGAAGTTGACAACTCCATGACACATTACTAGTTTTGTTCATATGGAAACCAACTCCAAATCGGTCATTTGAGTCCGTTGGAATACTGGGAAGTTAGAAATTAGTTATGTGATTTGGTTATGGTAGTTATCAGGTTCTTAAAGCCTTTATTATGGATTTGTTAACCGAATAGAGGGTATATAGAAAAAGCTACGGGTAGATAGAGTAAATCAAAATGAGAGATTGAAGAATGGCTCTTTGGCACTAGCCAGAGAGCCCTATGATTCTAGTTGCAGTAAACATATTAAGGAAGTTTAATTACCAGAGATTTGTTTTACTATCTCTCCATGTTTAACACTTTGTATAGTTTGACCTCTCAGTTTCTTGGTTTCAGTTTTTATTGAAGGATTCACATTGAAATGAATTGAGTTGCATGATTGACAGTCATCATCACATGATCCATGTATTTGTCTAGGTACTGGGTCTTTTGATTTTTTAGTAATTGACTTCCATAACTTTGAGTTGTTTAAATTTGGTTTGTATCAGTCCTGATCCATGGGATGATGTGTTGGGATGTGAAGCCCAACGGTCACATGACCGTTCAATTTTTCCTATTTCTTTGTATTCGAAGAGCTCTATATAAATTAATGTAGGCAGTCATGTATTGGTATTATTTGGATTGTATCATTGTATCATATTGTTGATTAGATTAATATTAGGATTCTCTGCTTCGAGTGTGGATGTAGGCAAATTTTCTGAAACACAATAAAATTGTTTCTAGATTGTGTTTCATCTTCTTTGTATGTTGTTTTCATTTATTTATTTTCTATTTTAATATTTACAATTGGTATCAGAGCCAAGGCGAGGCTAGAGTAGAGATGGAAGAAGATGAAGTCGATTATGTCATTGATGAAATTCTTGGAAATTTAGGCTCAGCAGAGAACGATGTTGGGCCTGCAAAAGAAAAAATAATTTTCCATGTGCATTGGTGGGATGGCTAGCAAGATAAGCTTGAAGTTTAACCAGAAGAAGATTTAGAAGCTATCAGATTTGAGCTATATGAAATTGTTGTGCACACAGGTGGTGTGCAGTGTAAGAAAGTCACCATGAAAGAATTGTGGAAGAGGGAAAAGACAAAAAAGACTAGAAAGTTTGTTAAGGACCTAGTGATGGTCTACTATAAAATGGCTTTCTTTACTTATGGACTCAGTCTTGATGATCCTAATGCTTTTTTTTCCAAATTTAATAGAATGTTGCAGCAAGATTAAAAAGAAGCACCTGCTCCTAGGGAACGAAAGTCTGTGAGAGATGATAAGTTTTCTCCAGAAGAAGGTGAAGGGGCAGACGAAGGGGAAAATAATTCACTAAAGAGGCAGATGAGTAATATGTAGTGTGTTGGATATTTAATCTCTCGCGATGGGTCATTGTTCAATACTCATTTTATACCAAACACACTTGGTGACAATGGTTTATCTAATGCACTCCCTACCACACAATTGGAAAAAATGGTGGGTCATGGTATATCGATGTTTCCTGGTCATGACTTGATATCCATGGATGTGGATAGTCGGATAGACATTCCCATATTTGGGGGTAACAAAGATTTTATTCTGCATACTTGGCATCACATGACATTTCAACATGATGCCACACAAGCCTTTGACAGCTTGGGGACTAGTTTTATTGGTCACTGCTCACATTGCACTCCTTTGTGTTCTAATCAAAATAGGGAGTATGTGGGTAGTTTGTAGCCCCCTCAACATGGTGAAAAGAGGATAGTGAATGGTGTGGGGGACAATACCATTCCCTATTCTCAGCATACACCCTGCGTAGACTGGCACTCCTGGGACTCTGTGCAAACTAGCATTCATCTTGCAAAAGTCACCCCTTCTATTGATGTGTCACCACAAGTGCCCATTTTGGAGGCCATGCAAGATATTAGACCAGACATTACAATTGGGGACAAAAAAGGTCAAAATTAACCTCTACAAATGACTCTAGCTTCGTTAATTCTCTGCGTGCAGGTTGGATTTGAGATACTACGAGTAATCCACAGTCCAATGCAAGTAGCACTACATCTAATTCACAAGATCAAATTGATCAAAGACAGTTGACTAGTCCACATAGCAGGCCTTCCAAGGGCATAGCTTTTCCCATGGCCAACAATGAGAGTATATGCTTTCTATTGAAGGATTTGTGCCCTCCACATGGGAACATGTCAATCATTGGTAGAAGACGTAAAATACAAGATGTTATTTTTGTCGTGCCTTCATTATTTTCTCTCCCCACGGTACTGTGGCATAACAAACTTACTATTTTTGCAGCCCCTATGCCTTCTCTCCACCTTTTTGGTGTCTATGATGGCTATGGTGGATCACAGGCTTCAATATATTGTAAAATCCAGTTTCATGAGGCTTTTGCTAAGGAGTTGAGAGATGCATCTTCATTTTCCAGAAACTTAAGTTATTGTGAACAAAACTCCATTGATGGTGATGCGCATCTGGTGGAATTGGAAGGGGTGATGGCAAAAGAAGTGGAAGCGTTGGGCACTATGTGCTATGATAATCCACATCAGACCAGAAGACATGATGGGAGTCATTTACCTGCTTGGATAGTTAAATTAAGATCATTGAAACTCCCCAAAGATGCAAATCTTTGGGATGTATCTACTGGTCACACCATTGTTGTGACACAACATGATGCCAACAGAAGTATTTAGCAAAGACTTGCTAGTAAAGAATATGGTGCGCAAGAATTCCCTAACAATTTTAGTGGGGAGTTTAATGTGCTCATGGGGTTAGAGAATAGTGGAATCAATCTCCTCCAACTTGAAAGTCCATCGACTAATGGTTTCGCAGAAACTAGGGAAAGTAATAAGGTGGTTTATCAAATTTTAGAATTGCCGCATATTGCAGGCAATAGTAATGGTATAGAAAATAGGGAATTGGAAGGCCAAACATGAAAAGAAATCAAGGAGAAGCAAGTGGAGGCCTTAATTGTGATTGACAACCTGGAAAAAGCCCCATGGATAATGCGCTGGACCAGGCAGGAATTACATACGCTAATGGAAGGCAAATAGGAGTATGAAAACTACAGAATTGTGATTTCAAATGAATACAAAGGAGCTTACTATAGCTGGGAAATTCATGTAATTCCCATGGTAGGGGTTGAATACCAGATGACATGACTAGGGCACCCGTTGTCAGCTTCGCCATAGTCAAGAGTGCTACCAAGCTCAAGTATTATGTTAATGAGTTGGACGATAGTGGTAGGAAATATTAAAGCCACATTAATCTCCCTCTTAAACTGTATAAAGTCAATCAGATTGAAGCCTAGTTGAATAATGGTGTGGGGAGTGTCAGGGATGTGAGTATCATATTGGAGCTCCTTGCGATGACCAGTACTAAGAGGCTCAAGCTTCAGGACCCGACATACCTTGTTATAATTTTTCAAATTTTTGGGAGCAAGCACAGGCTAAGGATTTATCATTCTGTGATTACGCTGAACTAGTTTCTGGATAATGGAAGTACTAAGGCTTGGAATACCGAGAAGGACATTTGTATGTTTGCAAATATTCTTGTGAGATGCAATTTGTAGTCGCTTGGTTATGTGGATGTGGATGAAGCAAGAATGTTTTTTGCACCTACAAGAAGCTATGTTCTTGGTCATGGTGAAGTACGAGGAGAAGATATTTTGGACTTTGATTTAATGTGGAGAAGACACATTCAAAGTGTGCTAGAACAGATTCTGGTGAAGATGAGATCTTTTGAAGGTCTGACTACTCTCTAATTTTTCAAAATGGGAAGCAAGGGATGCAACAATGCATGACTATGCTAGTTGGACTTCACGGGGGAGATTGTTGGGATGTGAAGCCCAACGATCATATGACCATTTCATTTCTCCCTTCTCTTTGTATTTGAAGAGCTCTATATAAATTACTGTAGGCAGTCATGTATTGGTATTATTTGGATTGTATCATTGTATCGTATTGTTGATTAGATTAATATTAGGATTCTCTACTTCGAGTGTGGACGTAGGCAAATTATTGAACCATGGTAAAATCGTGTCTATTGCGTTTCATCTTCTTTGTATGTTGTTTTCATTTATTTCTCCACTATTTTAATATTTACATGATGAAAGTCAGTTTGTTTAGTAAAGAATGGATTAGAAAACTATTTACTAACACTGGAATGCGATGGAGTCTACAATGGTTTCAAACGGTTGTGGAAACCATTATCGAAGGTAGTGGGATTTGTTAATACCCACATGGAAACCATGCAGTGATAGTCATGCTAGAAGGAGACCACATGCATTTTAGTTGTAGAGAGAATGGTGTACGAGTAGCTCATAGTGAAAGAAGAAAGTGGCGAGCATCTATGTCACATAGAGTCGAAGACTATGCTTCGATGACAAGGAAAAAAGGGCGAGGGATATGTTTCCATAGACACTGTGGAAAAGAAACCATGAAAGATCTTATGGAGGGCTTCCTTGAGAAGAAAAGGTGGCGGCCTGTGCTCAATTTTTTTGGAAATGGAGAAAGGTGGTGAGTGTAGCTTGTCACCCGTGGAAGCTCATGCTCAATCTGACCCGCAAGTGACTTGGTTGTAGAGATAGCCATTAAGTGGGAGACAAGGTGGTGAGCATACCATTGAAAATATAAATGCTGGCCTTCAAAATAGGAAAGGTGGTGGCCTAACATACATGCGGGTTTGTGCTCCGATAAGACTTGCAAGGTGTGCCATCTCAATAAAGGGGAATCAACAATGAATTAAAATCTTGGTGGATTGTGAGCCTCCAACCACGGTTTTAGATATAGAAAGATAGAATAATACATAGAGATAATGATATCCCCAATGCATATTTCAGTAAGCCAATACAGTATATGCAGAGTTGAGAATAAATATGGAGAGTTTTTGGAGAATAGAGGAATGGGTCAAATTTGTACTACATCAGAATGGTATCAGAGCTAGCAAAAGGTCTGGTGTTTTGGTGGGTATAGATATAATTGGTGGCATGTGGATCCATCATAGCTACAATAAGGATGTAGTTGCGATTGCGTGTGTGAATATCTCAAGTTGGGATCTTGATACTATATCACTAAAGATAAAACTAGGTAGAAGGTGCAAGAGAGAAACCACTAAGAAAAGGGTGGGAAGAATCTTCAAGAGTCTTGTATGGATAGGATGGCAGTAGGGTGGTGGTGTGAAGTCCAGCATAAAGAGTGATGGCTAGTAGCCAGTATGGACTCCATTAATGGAAGTCATTTGAAAGAGACATAGTACGCGGCGAAAGCATTAACCCAGTGATGAAGACAAGGAAGCGAAAGATTTGTTTGTAGAATTCTCAACCGTGCATTTCCATGGGACATGGAAATATTTTAAGTCTAGGAGTATGATGTAGGGGCATCTTGGCATAGGGAATATCTTAAAGATCTTGGAATGTTATGGACCTATATGGTTATTGTAATATGGCTTAGTAATCCTTTTTGGTACCTTTTTAATGTAATTAGGTGTGAGACTTAGTTAAATGTTATTAGTCTAAGTGTCTTAGACATAGAAGGTTTGTATATTCATGAAGTTGACAAATTTTTTGTCAACTCCATGACACATTACTAGTTTAGTTCATATGGCAACTAGCTCCAAATTGGTCATTTGAGTCTGTTGGAATAATGGGAAGTTAGAAATTAGTTATGTGATTTGGTTATGGTAGCTATCAGGTTCTTGAAGCCTTTATTATGGATTTTGCAATGGAATAGAGGGTGTGTGGAAAAAACTACTAGAAGATAGAGTAAAGCAAAAAGAGAGATTGAAGAACGGTTCTCTGGTGGCAGCCAAAGAGCCATGCAATTGTAGTTGCAGTAAAATATTAAGGAATTTTAATTACAAGATATTTGTTTTACTATCTCTCCATGTTTAATGTTTTGTGTAGTTTGACCTCTTAGTTTCATTTTTATGGAATAATTCACATCAGAATGAATCAAGTTGCATGATTGATAGTCATCATCGCATAATCCACATATTTGTCTGGGTACTGGGTCTTTTGATTTTTTAGTAATCGACTTCCATAGTTGAGTTTTTTTAAATTTGGTTTGTATCAGTCCTAAGCCATGCTACTGAGTCTTCTCCTAATGCTAACATTGCTACATCAACCTAGATGGCCAAGCATGGCTTTAGGGGGAGCATTGGCAAGAAACATCATAAATATATCCAACCCCTGACTATGGAGATTAATACCTTGCAAGCTAAGGGAGAGTATGTAGAGATGTTATGGATCATATATCTATGGTCACATAGCTTTGTGAACCATATCCTATGATCAATAGATTACTAGTTGACTGGATCATGTGCAGAGATGAGTTCACAGCGAACTCTGTCATTTATTTACACAACAAAATATAAGGTCAGTAAAAAGAACTTATCTAACCATCATTCAAAGAAGGATAGACAAAGAAGAACACATATTTAAGAAAAAGAGAAGAGAAGCTAGTGCATTGTGCGACTGGACAATGAAGAATTTCGTAGATTCATCATAGAAGAGGTATTTCAGATTATTTTCAAAGTTTGGTTATGGATACTGCATTGATTTTTGATGTTGTTTAAAGGCCTAGATACAAATTTAAGAAACATTTGTTTAAGTCCACCAAAGATCATCCCTAAGGTGTGTTTTCACAAACACCCTACAACATTCTATTAGGATTGAGTAATATTGAGAGGGGGGTGAATCAATATTACAACACTTTAAAATAAAATTAAACCAATTCAAAATAAATGATAATATAGCTGAAATGAAAATAACATAAGAAAATGACACACAACTCATAACACCATTATTTGTTTTGGAGGAAACCCTGGCCAAGGGAAAACCCCGGTGGGGATGGTACCCACAAGCATGCACTAAAGTATAATGTCCCTGTTAAGAGACCTAGCCCCTGTTAGGAGCTGAGTATTACATAGTACATTTCCTTGTTAAAGGAATATCAACCCTATTAAAGGTATACAAAACCCTATTACGGGTGTACTGAGCTTACATGTCACGCCCCGCCAATGAACCCAAGAGGACAAGCCAACTAACTTATAAAGGATGTGAATATTTTTTTTAAAGAAATGTTACAAACTAATCTAAGTCCTCTTAGGCTCCCTAATGCTACTATTCAATTAACATAATATAATCTATTCATTTATCCATTAAGATATTCCTAATGTGCATTACAAGTTACCCATTAATGCATTGATGGATTAATCTAAGCTTACTAATTCATTCCTTTACTTTTAAAATTAAGTTCCAATGACAATCCTACCATCATTCCTAACATATTTACATGCATCTATATGAGTTATCCTCTACTTAAACTTATGTCATTATTTATACTTTTCATTTAAGCATTCTAGTGAGAGAATAACATTTATTAGATATGCAATATCTTATGTACTTTATTATTCCATACACAATTAAGGTACATAGTAAACATAATCCAATATTGAATTCTATAGCTATCTTATTTCATTGATTCAACATTTCATAATAACTTTCCACAACATTACATCAAGAGATATTTCATCCATTCATAAATACATTATTTCATATTAATTCTAAGATCATTTCTTGTATAGCATAAAGTAATAGAAGATACATGAATAAATACCCTAAACAATTATCTTTTCATATTGATAACATACAATCTTTTCCCTTTACTTTTTATCTAGATCTACCCATTCCCTTATACATTTCTTTGAATGATATTGATATACATCATATCATTAGGTACAAATATTTTTGTAGACACCTAAAATTGACCAGGTGTATCTCAAGCATTCCAAACTATAAATCTCAGCCAAATGCCTTAAAATGTCATCTCAATGCAAAAGAAATGGATAAAATCAAATGGACAAAACTCAAATCAAATTAAAAGATCAAATAATCATGAAATCAAATAATTAAATTTAAGCCTAAAGGGATTAATCAAATTATGCAATTGATTTTTCAATTGTATAGTTCAAATCAAAAAGATTAAATCCAACCCAATCACCCTTCCATGGCTAATTTAATTAAAGGATGGAGTTATTGAATTCCTCATATCTTTGAGACAACCAACCAACTTTCCCTCCATTTGAAAACACCTCAAAGATTTTGACTTAACCAAACTTTGATCATGATTAATTAACTCTACCCCCTACCCTTGGGAAAATGCTATAAATACAAGCCATTTCCTTTGTGTTTGGGATCCAAGAATTTCAAGAGCACAAGCATCCTTAATATAGGCATATTGAGAGAATTTGATAGCATTGGAGAGATTTTGAGAGAATTTCAGCATTTGCATTAGCATTCTAGTATATCATGTTTAGGAGCATTTGCTATTTTCTCACATATCTTGGAGAATTTTGAGCATTTTGAGCATTCTAGCTAGACTTGAGAATTTTTTTTTCATTCATATCTCATTCTAGGATTGTCCTTGAGAGAGATTAAGCCTGAGAGCTCTCTTAACAAAGCTTGGATAGATAACCATGAGATGATATAGATTCTTAGCTTCAATTCTTAGATTAATTTGTTTTATCTTTCCATAGAATTGTTGCTCTAAATCTTAATTTCATGAAGGTGTATTTTCTTACACACATAATGGTGCCCACCATGGGGCTCTAAGGCTCTATACTAACATTTTTATCTCAAGGTTTGGTGTGTTTTCTTTGTTTTTGGTGTTTTTCTTGCAGAGAACAGGAGAAGAGTTGCGTATATGATGCTAAGAGTCACTTATGAACACAAAAACGCCATGTACGGAGCATCATTCGTCTGCGTCTTTCATTTTTTTGCCGCATTTTAGATAAAGTGGGCCGCCTACTAGATAAATTGTGTCACCTGCTAGATAAAGTGAACTGCTTGTGACTTTTCAACAGCAGCCTATCAGCAATCTCTAGCCGCATTTTATACTTTTTGTACCGCTTGTTGATTTTAATTAACTGCCTATGATTTTTTAAGAGCCCCATGTTAAGATTTAAAAGCCGCCTATAAAGTTTTAAATTATTCTTAAGAATATTTGATAGCCATGTTTTAGCTGTTAAATGTCGTGTAATCACTTTTGCTTTAAATCAGATTTTGGTTAATTCTGTCACTGTTGTAATTCTCTGTGTTTTCTTGTCGTGCAGATGAAAAATCACCCAAAGGTGCAGAAACCAGAGAAGCAGATCTCAAATCCTAGCAAAGAGGTAAGAATCAAAACCAAGAACGATAAGGAAATACATATAGTGAGTTTATTAGAGAGTTTATTTGAGGAAGAACACTTGTATGATCATTACCTTAAGGTGTTCTTTGCTTATAAATGAAAATTTCCTACTCTCTAATTGATTTTGCATCCTTAATTCTTTAAAGCTTTTATTGTTAAATCTTTCATTTTAAAAGAGCTTTTAGGAGGTATTTTTGTCATTTGGTTTTTTTTTTCCAAGTTTCCTTCACTTTGCCTCGCTTTGTGCTGACTAACTTGTTGGAGGAGACGGAGAGGGAACAATCGCCACTAGGTGAGTAAAACAAGCCAAAATACTCAAAAATGCGCCTAGCCTTTGCTAGCTTTGAGATTAGGTACTTACCTTATCAAGCTTGAATTGATCAAATTGTGGCTTTCTTTTAAATCTAACATAAGTAGAAAATCCTTTATTTTGTCCAAATTGAACAAGCAATAGGCATATGCTCTTCACTTTTCGAAGTGAATAAAAAAGCCAAACATGCAAAGTCAATTTGGTAGAAAGACAAGGATAAGGAATTAAACCACACATTTCAATTTTAAGAACCTCCTTGTTAAGGGGTTGAAAATGAACAAAACTATTTAAGGTGTTTGGAACAAAGAAAAACAATAGGGATATGCTCTTCACTCTTTGAGTGAATCAGATTCCCAAACTTGTTGGACTGAGTTCAATTCTTTCTTTTCATGAACATGCTAGCTAATTAGAGCTTTAAAGGGCCTACCTCCTAAGATTGTCCTTACGAGGACGATGAGAGGGAATGACCCAAAGTGGGAGATATTTGCTTTTACCACAATATCGTCTGACCCACTATAAATAATGCACTTTGCCTTAATTAGAAAGTGACTAAAACTTGTGCAAGCCATCCTCACTTCCTCTAGAAGTCCTTCGAGATTGCACAAAATCATACTTTTGTGCGTGTGGGAAGCCCTCAAAGTGGTAAAGGATCTTGTCAAGGTTTAGAATGGAACAGTTTGAGACCTAATAAAATAGTAGACCTACCTTTGTAGAGCCATGATTAAAAGCCAAATTTGTTGACGCTAAGGTAGATTTCTTGGAAGACATTCTTGTGCAAACCTGTTAAAACATCTGAGAACATACACTTCAGTGTGGTTTTTAGGGATATGGTGCAAATTTTTTGTGTGTGTTGAGTTTGTACTTCATTTTCACGCAAGAATATTTTTTGATAAATCTGATCAAAGACTTTAAACTTTTAAACCCAGAAAATACCATTAAAATTGTTAAAATCAACTTTGATCAGCAAAGCACCATGTATCATCATTTTAGAACCGCCTACAAACAAAAGTGGGCCACTTGTCAACTTTAAAACATTGCTTAGTAACATCAAACAACCGCGTATTAACTGGAAAGAGCCGCGTAAAGATATTTTCAAGACTGCCTGTCAATAGACAAATGCCGCCTGCCAACTGCAGAGCACTACGTAAAGGTTTTCCAGTGACCGTGTGTTAATAGTTAAAGGCCGCCTACACACAGGTAAGAGCCACCTGGAATTTTTAAAAGGAAAATAGTGGGTATCTGTGGAAGGATTGAAAATGAGAAAATTTAATTTTTGGATACCCTTTTGGACGTTCTACCACCGTGAATACTGAACTTGATCAGAATCTGCCATTATTTGGCATTTTGCAAATTTGCTCACAAATTGGTCATTTAAGCGAGTTCAAAACTTAAGATCTCCATTTGACATATGTTAATGCTAGTTTTTACTCGATCCCATTACATCAAGGCTACCCTACAACCAGACGGATCTTATCTGAGACAAGAGTGTCCCTTTTCGGGTGATCCTTTTTCTGCAACACCCTTACACAAACCCATCAAAGAAACATAATTGAGGATGTCTTTTCAATTCAGTCATATAGATCTCGATCAAATTAATCACGTGAACAAACATATGACCAAACAAGGAAATGTTGATCCTAACAAAAAAAGATCCAACAACAATACCAACAAAGGAACAAACATGGATCCTAACAATCAAGGGATGAACAATACCAACAACAGGGGCAATATGGACCTTAATGATGAGGAGTTAACCAATGAAAAGGTTACTGAGGCTATGCAAAGCCATTTCTTTATAAAATTTGTGGAAAAGGTATTGGAAAAGACAAAGAGAAATACTTCCTAGACCTAGCACAAATAGGTCTCAAGCTTCCACATGATTATGATTTCACCAAACTTAAGAAAGAAGAAGCAGAGGCTAACCCCATTGATGTCATGAACAAACAATTCCATCTTTTTCAAATACAATTGGACACATTAAAACAAAGTGGGGATCCTAAACCATTTTCTATTGAAGCCTTGTGTCTGTTTCCATTTGACAATTCCTAGTAATGATACCATTTCCAACAAATGCTATTTATCCAAAATATGATAAATATGAAGGAACATCCGATCCTCAAGATCACTTAAGGGAATTTTGTGCCCTAATTCTAGAGTTCATGCATGACACAACTTACCTTATGAGGTTATTCCCTAGAAGTTTGGGAGGCATGGCAATGGAGTGGTTTTCAAAATTACCCTCCAGTATTAGAACCTTTGAGGAATTAGCCTCTAAATTTGTAACTCACTATTGTTATAACATCAAACATGAGGTTACCATGCTTAATCTATGCAACACCAAAAAAAGAGAAGGAGAGGGATTCCTACTTTTCCTACAATGATGGAGAGCGGTATTTGCTAGATACCCTCGAAGTGTACCCAAAAAGGAAAAGATGGATATTTTTGTGAACAGCTTGAATCATGAAATGA
>MU224346.1:352539-362995 GCA_018584345.1 Thuja plicata
ACCCGATCAAAATGAAAAGTATGAGTTCTTGGTGGAAGAATTGGTGAAACCAACATTTGACCTACCTGATACCCAAATTATTTCCCTTTTACATGGACATGACTCCCCATGGTATGGACCCATCTATTCCTACCTCCAAAATCAAACCCTACCTATGGACCAAACTTGTGCCCAAAAGAAAAATTTCATTAGACAAGTCACTCGTTATACCATCCTTTCTGACACATTGTATCGTAAAGGTCTTGATGGAACACTCCTTAGATGTCTAGAGGAAGATGAATCGAAATTAGCTTTAAAAGATGTCCATGAAGGGATTTGTGGGTCAGATTCAAATGGGTTAAACCTAGCTAAGAAAATCTTACGTATGGGGTACTTTTGGAAAACCTTAGAAAAAAATGCTTGTCAATATGTTAAGTTTGCAAGAAGTGTCAATACCATGGAAACTTGATTCATGCACCAGCACAAGAATTAAACCCTTTTGTCACATCATGGCCATTCTATCAATGGGGTTTTGACTTGACTGGCATGATTTATCCACCTTCTTCAAATGGACACAAGTATATAATCACAGTGACAGAATACTTTACTAAATGGGTTGAAGTTGTCCCTTTATCAACTGCAATAGGAAAACAAATTTCCATGTTTATCCTAAATCATATCATTTACAGATATGGAATTGCTCATGCCATCATCACAGATAATTGAAAATAGTTTAAGGACAAAGATATTGATGAACTTTGTGACACATTCCACATTACACATCACTCTTCATCCATTTACTATCCCCAAGGTAATGGACAAGCAGAAGCTACCAACAAGAACATCCTTAAAATCCTTAAGAGATTTGTTGGAAAATCAGGAAAGGATTGGCACCTTCAAATCAATCCATCATTATGGGCCAATAGGACTAGTATTCAAACCCCGACAGGAGATACACCTTTTTCTTTGGTTTATGGGGCCAAAGCTGTTCTTCCTTTAGAAGATGAAATACCATCGCTCAGAGTTTCATTGCATGGATTAATAACGGATGAGGATTATAGAGTTGCCCATCTTCAACAATTGGAATTGTTGGAGGAACATCAGACTCAAGCCTATGATCATTTGAAAGTGTATCAGAATCAAACTTCTAGGAACTATAACAAACATATCAAGCCAATAAAATTTCAAATAGGGGATCTAGTATTAAGAGAAAATCGAAAAAATCAGGCTGATAGAGAAAAGAAAGGAAAATGGGAAGCAAATTGGCTTGGTCCTTTTGTCATTGTTTCTTCATTTGGAATGGGAACCTACAAATTGGATGATTGTGATGGTGATGAATTGCTAGAGCCTATCAATAGCATTCATCTTAAGAGGTTCCACACCTAATTCAGAGGAAAGAGTATCAGAATAAAGAGTATAAGTTGAGAGTATCAGATGACTCAAGCATCACCCTTGTACATGGAAAAATTCAAAAATACCAAAAAAAGGAGAAAAGATCAAAAATACCAAAAAATTAGAAAATTCAAAAAGCCAAAAACATTTGAAAAAGAGAAAAACATGCCTTGGTGAAAACCTAGCAATAGGCACCTTGGTAGCAAAAAAAGGAAAAAAGAGAAAAAGAGCAATAATCCCAAGAGGTGAAAACCTGGAAACAAGCACCTTTTGTCCCTTAGGTGTTTCTTAGTTACATTTGTACATATTATGGTTCCTCATCTCACTTGTCCATATCCTCATTGCATCCGTCTTTTGTGCATTTTCCCTAATAAAGTCTCAGAGCTGCATTTTGTCGCATTCTAGGTTCAATTGCCCTAAGTTTCACATTGATCACATTTATCACTTGGGGGCACACATGATAGATTTTGGTACCAACCGGATTCAATAGTGAAACATTTTGGTCACACATCAGAAGAAGATTTTTAGATTTAGGAGAGACATTTTGGAACCTTTGATGAATATCACTGTTTAACCCTAAAGAGTTTGATCACATAACATGATCCTTGAATCTCATTGCCTTATTTTGTCAGGATTAAAAATTGACACACCCTAAATGATCAGATTGTCTGGAATTCTTATTTGAAAATCTTGATACATTTCACAAACACTTGGAATTTTTTGATGAATTTTTCATTCACTTTTTCAAGTCATGTTCTTTTAAGCTAATCAATGATGTTTTGACTAGATTGGCAGTGATAAGAGACATGATGTTTTCTTAAGCTTCTGAGTGACTATTTTGAGTAAGATTCTTTAAACTTGTGTGAATTCGTCTAAAAATATGGTCATCAAAGAATCATAGAGGACATTCATATGGGAAGGAGGGTTAACCTTTGTTTGTTTACGCAAAAGGATACCTTGGTTATTTAGATTTTCCATATCTTAATACCAACATCCACTTGCAACATTGAATCTGATTAAACATGTATTCATACTCCCATAGTTGGTCATTCAACTAGTGAGGGTTGTACTTGGTTTCATAGAAGGGGTTACCACACAAGGGAAAGTAATATTCATATTCTTATGGTTGCAGAGGCACCGGTAAGGATTGTATCGACTCCTAGTTCCGCAACTCTCTATGATGAAAATATATCTCAATTTGTATCTCTTTCGCAAACCTCAAGGACAATTAGTTCCATTGCATTTTGCATGTTAGATTAATTGCATTCATGTTAGATTAATTGCATGTTGCTTTTTATCTTAAGTCCGTTCTCAAAAGCTTAGTTCTCAAGTGGCTTTCCTTTATAGAAAATTTTCCATGTTCAAGGGGGGGATAAAAGTTGACAAACATTTCATCAAATTATATTGGTTTCAAGTCATTCAAGATGAGATTTTCCTTTGCATTCATCATCATTAGTCATTATTAATTATATATTCATGTCAAGAGAAAAACAAGAAAAAAAAAGATACATTAATCATTATTCATTTATCCATATCATCATTAAAACTGCATATCATAAATTAAATTGCATACATCTAAAAACACAAAAAGATAGATGAATTTCATTTACCATAAGCACTAAGTATTGCATTCATTGCATTGCATAATCCATACATGGTTAAATCATAAAAGCATATAGAAATAATTTGCATTAACATCATTTGCATCCATTTATCTATGTCCTACTCTAAGACATTTGCATCCATATCACAATAGAAATAAATGCATCATAGAAACATATAGACATGCATAAAAGGAAATCTCATAACATCATAAAGGAGGAATCAAAGATCATCATAGATAAATGTCCATCATCAAAGTCTATAAAATAAATCAGTACATCAAAGGTACATCAATACAATGGTCCATACATCAAAGTCCTAATAAAAAAATACATATGATACAATGCTGTATATCCTGGGTCCAAATCTGTCTCATGACCCAGTAGGGGTACTTGATCCATCTATGGCTAAACTTGTGCCTAACCCCCCTACACCATCAGGATCTCTATCACCTGCTCTATCTTGTGCACCAGGAGGTGCCTAACTCATGCTTGCATTGGTTGGTAACTGGGCCAAAGTAGTCAAAAACTACTGCAACATGGTTGTAACCTAATCTAATCTCGCTGTCACTACAGTCATCCCTGCCTGTAAACCCCTCACATCCTACACTATATCATTTGAAATAGGAGGCATTGGAGGTGCCTGTGATGCTGGAGGAGCCTGTGGTGCCTGAGGTGCTAAAGGTACCTGAGGTATCACCTGTGCTGTACTAACCTATGGGTCCACCTGTGGTATCTGTCCTTGCACTGGAACCTGTCTAGCCACCTAAACATGTCTATGTCTATGTCTAGCCCAATCTGCATCAAATCTCAAAGGAGCCTACCCCTGAGGTACCTATACTCCTTCTCATCTCTGCCTAGGCTACCTAAATCTGCCGCCTCAACCTCTCACATGACCACCTCTCATCTGAGGTCCAGCTTCTCTCTGTACCTGAGGTGCCCTAGGTACCCTCTACACTCTATGTTTATGTAGTCTATCACTATCATCTCCATCATCCCCATCATCACCATCGTCATCTGAAATCTCATCAACACAAGGAATGGGCTCTACTAGATCAGTGAATCACATGAATTAATGTTGAATAAACCACTCACGATACTCAGCTGACATCTCTGCATCTGCCACCTATGGCATCAGATCCCAAACCCCATATCCAAGATGATCTATCTATAAATAAGCTGACTGGTAGTCAACTTGTGCTCCCCACATTGATCTCTCAGCCTGTACTCTCGCATAAAGTTCCATACCCTATGGCATATCCTACATACAGCCAAATTGACGGAGTACTCTCCCACAACAAAATCTCTCAATAACCAATGGTGATCGACCTATCATCCATCGAGGTGAAAACATATAGGGTAACTCATCATTGTCCTCTCGCCACCTCTCACATTGAAGATATGGCCTCCATACCACCTAATCAATATCATTGATGGTACATCTACAAAAATTGACCTTGCCCAGACGATGCTGGACAACCATGTCATCATATAGAAAAGCATAAGGGTAACCATGAGATTGAACTCAAGCTGAGACTGGCCTCATAATAGGAAGATTCTCCCATGTCCATAACTATAATAATACTGCACCTACAGAAATAGCTACACTGCACCGATACACAATCTCATGAAGATCATGATATAACTGTGCCAAAACACAAGAACCCCAATCCAATCTCCGTGGATGTGCAATTAGGTCCTCTAAAATCTGGCCCCATCCGACCGTAAAACCATGACCTCTCCTATCTGGAAAAGTAATCCCCCAATCATAGCTCCTAATAATGCTGGTAAAGTGGGAAATGAGGCAAACTGCACCCAAGTAATGCAATCATCTGCAATGGTGTTATCTCCAAACACCCATCTGCATACACTGCTATCATACACTGAATCATAATACACCCGCTCTCCATGAGCCAGGATCCTCAATAATCTATATATATCCTCTGGCGTAATGGTCATCTTGCCTAGACGTAAATGAAATGTATTATGGTTAGAGTACCATCGCTCTGCCATAGCTATCAACAAACCTTGGTTCAACTGAAATCGAGGGAGATCTAATAGGAAATTGAGTCCACATGTCTCAATTGTACGTCGCTTAGGAGGCATAAGCTCATCTACTAAATCAAAAATCCATAATGCTACACCTCATACCTGCAACTTGTGGTAATGCTCCTACATTTTAAAACAAACTGCATCATGTTAGTCTTTCTCTTGGTGAACCATTCTCAGTCAATCACAAAACATTAAATCAACCTTTGCTCTAACTTGAGCGTATCAACTTATTCCTCCTAACCTCTATATCATGAGACACAAGGATGATTCGTAATAATTTTTAATCTTATCTGATTGACCTATCAAACATTCATCATTATGACTTTTCTAATATCCTAAACACTACGTGACATTCTGAACCAACATTTTCTAGCTTAGAATCTAATTAGGTCATCTGGACGATCAATTGAACTGACTTCATCTTTTTCCTATATCAATTTCCAATTTTATCGTAGGTGACACTTAACTTAGTGTACACAGATTTTTAAGCCCCGTGGCATTAAAAACTTTAAAAGCAGCTCTTTACACCTCAAAGGTGACAACCAATTAGGCAGCCTTTTACAGGCCTAATTGGCTTTTAAACTCTCATACGCGGCCTTTAAAACATACAATTTTTTAGGTGGCTGATTATATTTTTGGGTGACAAATTTGACCTAGCCCCTACACGGCTAAGGATTGCACATACGCGGCTTTTCACAGCACGAACGCGACTTTTCATTGCCCTATGTGGCATTTTACCTATCCTACGTAGCATTTTTCTAAAATTTTTCTAGAAAGCAATAAAAAGATGTATTAAATGCTATTTTAAGAGCAATAAATGCACTACAAGAGTTTGAACCACTCACTGGAGGCCTGTAGTCAAGAGGTCTCTAATATCTGTGTGCTTGCTCGAACCTGTGCTCTCGAATGGGGACCACCATTGCTGTCAATCATCCATAACTCAGAGAAAATTCTCAATAGTAAAAAGTGAAAATGAATAGTAAATTTGGGTTTTTCAACCTATTTAAACTATTTTACCCTATTTTTTGAGATTTTTTTGACCCAGTTAAACCTAATCTTCATATTCTGCACACTGGGGCATTTGTCTGACATCTTTCCACATTATTGTTTATCAAAAATGTAATCATCTTGGATCTATCCTATCAGCATTGTTCATCAAAAACTTTTACCTATGATCAATATGATTTCATTTCCGAGGGGGCATCATCATATCATCAAACTAGGATTCTGCATCATATCTTGTATCAAATTTTGGGCATTAAAATTACAAACTTTATCAATCGGAGTTTCATATCAGAGTTTCATATCAGGGTTTCATATGAAGGTTTCATATCGGATTTTCATATCAGAACATCATTTCAAGGTTTCATATCAGAGTTTCATATCAGAGCATCAC
The DNA here is from genome assembly GCA_018584345.1 of Thuja plicata. NCBI lineage: Eukaryota > Viridiplantae > Streptophyta > Pinopsida > Cupressales > Cupressaceae > Thuja > Thuja plicata. The sequence continues at coordinate 358,960 of MU224346.1, forward strand.
ATCAGGGTTTCATATTGGATTTTCATATTGGAATTTCATATCAAGATTTCATATCAAGTTTTCATATCAGTCAATCAGCTCATCAACATCGAATCAATGATTAGGACAATAAAGTTTTCTTTGAATCAATGCGCTTCGCACATCAATTCAAAGAGGGGCATTTGTAGACACCTAAAATTGACCAGGTGTATCTCAAGCAGTCCAAACTATAAATCTCAGCCAAATGCCTTAAAATTTCATCTCAATGCAAAAGAAATGGATCAAATCAAATGGATAAAATTTAAATCAAATTAAAAGATCAAATAATCATGAAATCAAATAATTACATTTAATCCTAAAGGGATTAATCAAATTATGCAATTAATTTTTCAATTGTATAGTTCAAATCAAAAAGATTAAATCCAACCCAATCATCCTTCCATGGCTAATTTAATCAAAGGATGGAATTATTTAATTCCTAATATCTTTGAGACAACCAACCAACTTTCCCTCCATTTGAAAACACCTCAAAGCTTTTGACTTAACCAAACTTTGATCATGATTAATTCACTCTACCCCATACCCTTGGGAAAATGCTATAAATACAAGCCATTTCCTTTGTGTTTGGGATCCAAGAATTTCAAGATAAAAAGCATCCTTACTATAGGCATATTGAGAGCATTTGATAGCATTGGAGAGCTTTTGAGATAATTTCAACAGTTGCATTAGCATTCTAGTATATCATGTTTAGGAGCATTTGTTATTTTCTCACATATCTTGGAGCATTTTGAGCATTCTAGCTAGACTTGAGCATTTTTTTTTCATTCATATCTCGTTCTAGGATTGTCCTTGAGAGAGATTAAGCCTGAGAGCTCTCTTAACAAAGCTTGGATAGAGAACCATGAGATGATATAGATTCTTAGATTCAATTCTTAGATTAATTTGTTTTATCTTTCCATAGAATTGTTTCTCTTAATCTTAATTTCATGAAGGTGTATTTTCTTACATACAATTTTCTTACAAGAGCTTACAATTATAATAATGCACATGCATAAGTACATATTTACATATACAAAAAGAAGTCTTCAAAACTAAAAATCTGGAAGGAACAGGAGCCAGGAACATCCACTTGGCCATGAAGAGTACCTTGATATAATAAAGATTAACCACCCAACCAAGTGGATCCAAAATTATTCCAATCTCCCATGCTAGGAGTAAGAGACCAAGGTCCACACAAAAAGGTAACAACTAGGTTACTCCTAAGGTGAAGATAACCCTTCCCAAAACATAGCACAACTGAAAACAAAAGAAGATCACAAGGACCACAAAGGAGATAATAAACATTGGTATAAACTATAAGCTACAAGATAGGTTATTTTCATCAAATAGCCCTCACCTCTTGGGTTACCCTAGTACTAGCCACTCTTGGCCCTGGGCCCCAATTAGGCACATGCGGAACTGGACACCTTTCATGAGGACAAGGTTATTTGATCGTGCCAGCATAAAGGCACCTTATCCCACTCATATACCTAGTATTTAATAGAACTAGTGGCATGGGAGAGGCAAAAATTAATCTTTCTTAGTGTGTATTTCACCCCATTCCCAATTAATTTATTTAGGTTATCACTTGATTACATAACTCACTAGTGGGTTACCTTGGTACTAGCCAGTTAGGGCCCCAACCCCTCACTAAGAGCCACTCACCTGGTTTCCTTAGTTTCCCTACCCAAAAAATTATCAAAAGAACATAAGGAATCCCCATAATAATATATAAGAATCCATAACCATGTCATAAAATCAAATAATTGAGTTTAGCAAAACACTAGTTGTCCTGAATCCTCTGGACAACCCTAAACCACAACTAGGTACACAAATGTATAAAACACATCCATATTGCATCAAAAGGGATTCTCAAAAACATAATTAAATTTATAAACTCATAAAAACATAAATCATAACATCATAACATCATTGGATTGGGTTTAGGAGATCACTGATTGTCCCTAGTCTTCCAGACAGTTCTAAACCCTAATCTTGAATATAAAATTCTTCAAAATGTATAATGAGGCATAAAAATGAACCATGAATGATATTAAAACCATAATACATGAAATAATACATAATGTTTTTACAAAAACCAAACCCTATTAGCCTCTGGTTGTTGATAGGACCCCCAAACATCAATTTAACCCAAAAACTGACAATCTGGAAGACCTACGCACTTGGTGACCTAACCTACGCAATTGGCTTCTTTTCTACATTCTTGGGATGATAATATGCACACTTTTTATTATAATATGAACACTTGGTCATGTGATATGTGCACTTGGTCCCTAGAGTTGCACATTTGGGCCCAGAGCTGCGTAGTTGGCACACCATAGGGCAGTTTTAACAAGGTCTAAAAAATGGCACTAACTAGGCAGTTTCTAGGCACCAGAAGTGGAATCTGAGGAAGAAAAATTTGACATCTCGATGATTCCCTTCTAGTAAAATATATTTGGACACCCAAAACATCATATCATCATAGGAAAGTAATTTAGAATAGAAACAGGTCCTAATGTAGAAAGGAGGGAATAACACCATGAAATGATTCTGAACTTATAAGATTTAATCCTAAAGGTATAAAATAATTGAAAAAACATAAATAAACATATAATAAAACCTGAAAACATTGTAATATATTTATTTAATAATCACAAAGATTATCTTCTAGAAAAATAACAATGCAATACACACACACAAAATACGTTGACGGAGAAAAAGTCTCTTTCAGGTATGGATCGTACATGGAGTCCTGCAAAGAATGTAGAAATAATATAATGCATAGATAATCCAAGAGATTTTCAAACCATAAAAATACCATCCAATGAAAAATAGATCAATAGGCTTCACAACAACACAATAGCTCTCTCTCCCTGGAGACTTCCATTCAATTCTTTGATCTCCAATCACATAAAAATTTCATTCTAAAACTATCTCCCTAAAACTATCAGAGAAAATCATTCCCAAGGTTTTAGCCTCTAACTCCCTCTGTCTATTTTTCTTCCTAAAAAAATCCTCCTCCCCTTCTCTTGGGAACCATCCTCCCATAACTATATTATAGGAGTGGTTACACGGGAAAAAATCTAACTGTTGCAACCTTTTTCAACTAATGGTTTGTTAATAGTTTAGAGTTTAATTATTAAATTATACATCACTTGCAAGTTATTCACGCACAATATACTATTATTAACATTTACTTACTTTAGTAGAGATTAAGGTAGATTATATTTAACACAAAGTATATATATTTATTATCTCTTAGTTAACACTTTCTATTTACTCTAGCCAACAAGAAGTTCCTCTCAAGGTAAATATTTAATGATTAATAATTACTTTAATATTTCCATATAGCCTTTATAATAATATTTTTTTAATAAATTATAAATACATATAATTATTTAATTCTTATCTTTGTATATATACAAACATATGCATATGTGTGCACCCATATGCCTATGCGTATATATACCTATTTATTTATTTCATACATAGACATTATTTTATAAGTAATATAATACACTCACATTAACTCATTCTAAAATATTTTAATACCACATTTAGAGACTATCCTTATTAATCACTCGTAGCTTGACCTCAAATTCACTCCTATGGTAAAGAGAATAGCAACATACATACATCTCAAACCAATCAATCCCTAAAGATCAAATTCCCATAGAGGAGAAACAACAAACCAACTTAACACAACAGAGCTATCCAGATAACAAAAAAAATTCCCATCATGCCAAGGACAACATATACAAGACTAAATCAAGAGTACCCAACCCAGGTGCAAAGGATCCTAAGTAAAGGACCAAGGTAGGTTTATTCTTGCAATAAATTGGTACTATCTTCGTAACAACAACAACAATTGAGGATTTTGAGGCACGCTCAGACCTGTGAAGCCACGTGAAGTCAATCCCTAGTACCTACAAGCCTGCATCATAAAGTAGAAATACATGTGCATAGATATACATATAAAAGAAACCATTTCAAACAGATGATTGGGATAGATACA
>MU224346.1:363140-376324 GCA_018584345.1 Thuja plicata
TATATATATATATATAACACATGTAGAATCATCATAAATAAGCTTAGAATCTAGAGCATTGGATTAGTCTTAATAATCAAATCATATATCCAAAATATATTTTTTTCCTAAATCTATATGCATTAATAATAATAACTATAGAGAGTTACATCAAAGTATCTGAGAGGTATTTCATCATCTAGGTCTATCCACCCTACATATCAATGGTCAGGGTTAGGTTGATTATATCAAAGCATACAACATAAAGAGATTATTACATAAAGAGAGAACCAATAGGGATAATTAACTTACCCTAGTCATCAACATCAGGATTAACATCTATAAGCACTACATAAAATACATGATTTATTCTGAGTACCCTCAACAAAAGAAGGTATAGAAATCACTTATATATATATATATATATATATATATATATATATATTCGTCAAGCACATATCACATAAAATCCTAAACATAGATAGGTCTAGAAATGTTTTCAACACCTAAGTGGAGATAAACACTGTTGGATGATATTGGTTTTGGTTACTGGTCATTCTATTGATATTCATGTTTTGTCACTAATGTCAACATATATTTTTGTGGAGAAGACAGGATGGTTACTTGACTGAAAGAAGTGTATGGACACTATACGAATGATTCAAAATAATCAAAGTTGGATTTTAGTAGAAGGATGTGTACTGACCTTATTCCAAAGGTCGCTTGACTGAAGGTTATATATTATGGATGTTACAGTTGATTTGGTGAAGACTGGTTTATTGGACTGTAATTGTGATTCTGGACAAAGAAAGTCTCTGTATTTATGGTGTATATTTCTGGTGAAGATATTTCAGATGATGCGAGCTTATTGGTGGATAGCTGACATATGTTAGAGTAATGGGTTGAGTTCTATTGTTGTTTTATTATTGGTAACGTCAGTTGTGATGTGTATTCTAGAGAAGACCCATTTATTGGCCGACTTCAAACATGTAGCGTGTGAAATTAATTATGAGAAAGGATTGTAGATATGGAAGTATATGTGATGGATTTTAATTGATGTTTACTTGTTATAGGTACCGTGTGTATCTTAGCAAGGGGTTATATAATTATTTGAATTATGGAAAGCCTTAATTGGCTGACCTAGTTAACTATTTATTAGGAATGCTTAACTGGCCGACCTAATGAATTATTGCAAGAGGGTATATATGAATGGTCTTTTCTTGTGGAGAAGATGTAGCAGAGAATAAAGGACATAGATATGTGGAAGCTGTAAAGCTTGTTGATTGTTGGATATAGAGTAGACTTGATGATTGTTATACTTCATTGGAACTGACCAAGCAAAGATAGTTTCTATCAGATAGTTCACTGATTTGTGTATTTTCTTTATACACTTGATTCAGATTGTAATTCCTTGAGGGTGGCTTTAACCTTCTTTGGAAAGTGTGCCTTGGTTGTGAACCTACTATTTTATTTGACTCCTAACAAGGTATGTCTCCTAATAGATACTGTGTACTGTAATATTGTAACAAGCTCCTAACAGGGCTAATATCTTTTAACAGGGATACTATACTCCTAGTACATTATTTGTGGGTGTTAATTCCCACCGGGGTTTTACCTTTAATAGGGTTTCCTCGACAAAAAATATTGTGTTATGGCATTGGAATTTACTGTGTTATCAATTACTTTTGCTGATATGGTTTATAAAGTTTAAAGTTTAATAATCTATACTACAACTGATTCAACCCCCCTCTCAGTTGTCTTATGGATTGTTATTCCTAACAATTGGTATCAGAGCTACTGGTCCTTAGAGAGAAAGTTTAACAACTTGAGTTGATCCTGAAGATAAATTACTATAGGAAGGATGGTCCAAAGTTTGATCCTAAAAACTTTGACAGATGGAAGAACAAGATGAGAACACATTTTCTATGTCTGGGAATTGAATACTGGATGATCACAAAGAAGAATGAAGAGATAGCGACTAAGGATGAGTTAGAAAAGGATTTCAAAGATCAAAAGATTTAATTTTCATGCAATATGGTTGCAAGGGAATCTTTGATTAGCACTCCTTCAGAAGGAAAATACACTAAAGTAAAAGATTTGGACTCTGCACATGAGATCTGGACAAGACTAGAAGCATTATATGTTGGAGACAAGTTTACAAAGAAAGCAAATTTATAGAACTGGAGGACAAAGATGGAATCACTGAAGATGAAAAAAGATGATAACATTAGGGCATATGCATAGATAATTACTGAAGTGGTTACTGGCATTAGAATTTCTGGAGGAACTTACAGTGAGGAAGAAATGATTTCAAAGATACTCAGATCTTTGACACGTGTATACAAAAACAAAGTACAAGATATAGAGGAAATTATACCTTTGACACTGAACTTCATGAGAGAAATGTTGATTGGAAAGCTAACTATATTTAAGGCTGTAGAATTGGGAGATACTTTACCTAAAGTTGAGTCAGCATTCAAGGAAACCGTGCACAAGACCAAAAAGACCTTATCTAGAAATGCAAGCACCAGCAGTGGTGACATAAGAGAGGAACTTGGAACTTATGCTGATGAGTGGGAATAGATACAGGAGGAAGAAAGAAAGCTAGATGTAGTTGTGGCACTGATTGCAAGAAGAGAAAAGAGAGGTAAGGGTAAATTTGAAGGAAAATTACCTTTGAAATGTTTTTCATGTAACAAGATTGTTCATTTTGCATCTAAATGTCCTACAAGAGTTCCAAAGCACAAACCTAAGTTTTTCAAGTCTAAATATTTAAATGGAAAGGAATGTTATTATGCTAGTGAGGGTATATCAGATGATGATGATGGTGACTATGATGAAATTCAATTTATTTCTATTAAGGATGATGTACCTATGCATGAGGAAAAATATTTAGTATCTCAAGTTGAAAATAAATATGAATGGGTTATAGACAGTGGTTGTTCACATCATATGACTGGAGATAAAAACAAGTTTGTGAGTTTGAAAAGACATGATGGAGGTTTTGTCAGATTCGGTGACAATAATCCTAAGCTTATTATTGGATTTGGGTCTATCTCTTTGGATGGAAAGACTAACATTGACAATGTATTACTTGTTGATGGACTTAAGCATAATTTGTTGAGTGTTGGACAGCTAGTGGACAAGGGTTATGAATTGAACTTCCTCAATGGTAAATGTTCTATCAAGAGTAAAATAGGAGACTTGATCACATCTAGTACTAAATCTAGAGGTAATGTATTTTAATTGAACACATCTGAAGCTTCTTTTTTTATTGTGAAGGTTGATGATAGTTAGTTATGACACATAAGATTTTTTCATGTTAACTTTGATAACATTGTGAAGGAAAGTACAACTAATGCAGTAAGAGATATACCTAAGATTGTAAATCCATCTAACACTATGTGTAGAGAATGTGTTATGGGGAATAAGACTAGAAGTACTTTTAAAAGAAAAGCTTATTCAACAAAAGTGAAGTTGGATCTGGTACATACAAATCTGTGTGGTCCTACATGAACAAGATCATACTATGGTGAAAGGTACTTTATACTATTTGTTGATGACTTTTCTAGAATGATAAATTTTTTAGAATGAATTTGGTTTAAAGATGAAGTTTTTGAGATCATGCAGAGGAGGAGAGTTTACATCAGAGCTATTTAATAAATACTATGAAGAAAATGGAATACACAGACAAACTTCAGCCCCTAGAACTCCACAATAGAATGGGATAGTAGAGCGAAGAAATAGAACTATATTAGATGTTGCAAGGACTATGTTGCTGGAAGGAAATGTGTCACATGTTCACTGGAGAGAAGTAGTTGGGTCTGCTGTGTACACCCTAAACAAAATTCAAATTAGAGAAGGTACAAATAAAAATCCTTATGAATTATGGTTTAATCATACACCTACTTTGAAATATTTTAGAATATTTGGAAGTAAATGTTATGTCAAGAGAGATGATGAGATAGGAAAGTTTGATGCTATAAGTGATGAATGAATCTTTCTTGGTTATTCCACTAAGAGTAAAGCTTATAAATGTTTCAATCTAAGATTGAGGAAATTGATTGAAAGCGCCAATGTGAGGATAGATGAAAATTTTGAGACCAGGAAAGGATACATGACTATGGTTAGATTACAGAAACAAAGGAGGTTACTACTAAACCTAAAGAATCCTTGATGATTGAGGATGAGATTGAAGATGAACAGAATGAAGCTACAGAGACATTGAAGACACCAATGTATGTTAAAAATAACCATCCTGAAGATCAAATTATTGGTGATGCAAGCAAAGGCATGATGACTAGATCTAGATTTAGAGATGAGATCTGTTTGATTTCTCAAGTTGAGCCAAATACTACTGATGAAGTATGTAGAGATGAATCTTGGACTAAAGCTATGGAAGAAGAACTAGAACAAATAAAGAAAAACAATACTTGGGAATTGGTTCCAAGACCTAAGAACAAAAATGTGATTGGCACTAAATGGGTTTTTAGAAACAAGATGGATGAGGAAGGAATAGTGGTAAGAAACAAGGCTAGACTGGTATGTAAAGGCTACTCACAACAAGAAGGAATAGACTATGAAGAAAACTTTGCTCCTGTTGCCAGATTGGAAGCTGTGAGATTATTCCTTTCTTATGCTGCACATAAAGACATTAAGGTTTATCAAATGGATGTGAATTCAACATTCCTAAATGGTGACCTAGAAGAAGAAGTCTATATTGAGCAACCTGATGGTTTTCCTATGACAGATGATGACAACATGGTTTGCAGACTAAAGAAAGAATTGTATGGACTGAAACAAGCACCAAGGGAAAGGTATGAAAGAATGGGCAAATATCTAGGTCGTCTTGGTTTCAAGAAAGGTAATACAGATAGTAATTTACACTTAAGAACTGAAGAATATGGAATCTTGATTATAGAAGTTTTTGTTGATGATATCATTTTTGGAGGCAATGCTAAGATGAGTAAGAAGTTTGCTAAAGAAATGGAAAATGAATTTGAAATGTCAATGATTGGTGAGATGAAATTTTTTCTTCGTTTGAAAATTAATCAGAGTAAGAATGGCATTTTTGTTTCTCAGACCAAGTATCTTAAAGAAATGTTGAATTTTTTTGGAATGGAAGATTATAAACCTGTTAGAACACCTATGGTGACAAGAAAAAAACTGACTAATAGTGATGAGACTCAGAGTGTTGTTCAGGCTAAGTATAGATTGATGATTGGAGGTATACAATATCTAAGAAACACTGGACCATATACTATCAATGTAGTTGGAATTGTGGCTAGATATTAGCCAGATCCTAAAGAAATACATTTTTCTACTGTGAAAAGAATTTTCAGATATCTGAAAGGGACAATAGAATATGGATTATCGTATGAAAAATCTGATGATTTTACATTACAGGATTTTGTTGATGCTGATTAGGCAGGTAATGTGGATGACATGAAGAGTACAAGTGGTGGTGCATTTTTCCTTGGGAAAAGGCTGGTTTCTTGGTTGAGCAAGAAGCAGAACTGTATTGCTCAATCTACTACTGAGTCAGAATATGTTGTTGCTGCAATAAATTGCACACAAGTTGTTTGGATAAAACAAATGCTGGAAGACATTGGAATAACTTTCAAAGAGATAGTGGTTTTTCATTGTGATAACACTAGCGCAGTAAAAATGTCAAAAAATCATGCAATGCATTCAAAAACCAAGCATATTTATATTAAGTATTATTTCTTGAGGGAAAAGGTAGCAAATAAAGAAATTAGAATGGAGTACATTAGCACCTAACTGTTCTCTTCTCTTCTCCTCTAATGAACTTTTCTCCTCTTTTCTTGTTTTCTCATTTTCCTTCTCTTCTTTCCCTTTGACAACAATGACAAAGGTGTACCCAAAATTTACAAAAAATGTAGAATTAAGTGATTTCTCACAAGTTTTAGAACATCTTGAAAGGAATATTCCAAGATCTTCACTTCTGCATTCCATGACTCTATCAATGACTGACTAACATGTATCAGTCCATTCAGTGCATAGGAAGAAGTCTCTACTACTTTTAACTTTGTGGGAATAGAATTTGTCAATGAATTTGCAGTCTTCTCCATATTAGATGGATGAACTACAAGAATTGATTTCTTGGGAGTGATTAGACTCTTCAAAAAAAAAAATCTTGTCATTAATCTCCCTTTTTCTATATCCAAGACATTCAACTTATCAAATATATTTGATACCTCTTAATCTATATCCAATATAGATTGTGAGGAGGCCTCACAACTACCCATCATTCTATCCAGAGTAGCCTTGTCCTTTCTCATAATGTCTTCAATATTATGAATGTGTCTGATAGGGTTTATATAATAGATGTATAACATCCTTCCATGTGTGCCAAAACTTTTGGCCTTTGATGTAGCTGATCTCAGAATGCCCATGTACCATGAAATAGATTGGCATACTTCCTTCAACTTCTTCTCTAGATAAGTTTTATCTGTCGTCTCTTCAACGATCTTCACTAAGGACTCACAGTGACTATCAAAATCATCTAGTTCCATACTCAGATTCTATGCATCATCTTTTCCTTGAAAAACAATAGGTACTGGAAGTAGTTTATTCACAATGTCAACTTCTCTAGTAATTACCTTAGCCTTTTTGTCTCCTTTCTACTCAGATCTTTTTTTTCCTTTGTGAATGAGATGACGGATAGTCTCATTAGTTCATCCTCATCAATACTGTCAACATTTGTGCTTACAAACTTAGCCCTTCTTTCTAACAATAGAATAGTGGATGTGTCAATTTCACGCTTTACTTCAACTCTAGCCTCCTCTTCTTTTGTTGTATCTATTTCTTCTCTCTGATCTAATTATCCTTTCTACTCTTCCTCTTGTTGTCCTTCTTCTTCATCTGCCACTTATTATCAATGTTTCCTTCAAATGGGTCTTTTTCATCAAGTGAACTATTAAGGGTCACAAGCACACCAGAAATAAAGAAATATGGTTGCTTGCCAATACTTACTTCACTTATCTCAACATTTTTGTCAACAGACTTAAAGATCTTCCCAATTCCTATAGGTTTACGCATAGTAGTTTTAGGAGTTGAATTTTTCTTAGGAACATTTCTCACAAGTATATGTTATATTTCCTTTTGAGTATCCTCTATGAGTTCATCATATTATTTTCCCTCAATTTCACTAATCTTTCTTTAGTTCTCAACCAAGGTTTGAGCTCCTCAAGTATTCTGTCTCTCCTATACAGAAACTAATGGCAACATATCCTCAATAGCTTGAATCCTAATTGCCTCATCTTCTACATATGCACATTGTTTTCTAATTTCCAATTTACCCTACAATTCCTCAGGTATACTACCCTCTATCTCTAATAAGCTCTTCTTGAAAATAAGTAAATGATTAATCACTATGTCCTCAATCACTAGTTTTTGAGATCCCTCATACTGATCATGGTATTTAGCCAATGAAACAAGATTCCCTTTCTCAATAACTCTTTTCTCTATCATTTTCATATATGGCTCACATAGTTGTCTTACATTGGTGGTCTCTTTTTTAACTTTCTTCTCTTCTCCTTCTATCCTTTGTTTCTTAGGATGTGAGTCTAGTTTAGTGGACCTTGTGTTTCTCTGAGGTACAAGCTTTGTTATCTCTTCCTATGATGACTTCTATGGTGGTGAGGGTGTAGTTACATCTATCACATTAGAAGTGGACTAACTACCTACACAACTTATAGAGGTGGAAGGGTTGTAGTAGAAGTGCTTGCCAACCCAGAAGATCTCTTCGTTACCTTCTTCCTCACATCTTTAATTTCCTCTTTATTTATTCTGGCCTTAGCTTCCATTTCATCAACTATTTTCTCTATATTTCTCTTCCTTATACCTCTATACTATTATTCTCTAACTTTAGCTGATCTTTCTTCATATGTTCCCCATCTCTCCTCAAATGTATCAACTGAAGATGCCAAAACATGTTCTACATGCATAGCTAGAAGTTCTGAACTGACTTCATAGCCCATAGGGTAATACCATTTCTTCCTTGGTACAACTGCCTCAAAACACACATAATAAATTTCAACCATGAAACAAATTGTATCCTTGTATCTCTCAACCAACTCTTTAGGAATAATGAATCTTTCTTTCATTTGCCTCTATAGAATTTTGATCATACCAAATAATTCTCCATCTACCCATGTGTTTTTTTGTCTTTTGTAACTCTGTGATATCTAAATACCTGTGGGTATGTTGTCTTTCAATCCTTTGGGGTGCATTATAGGGAACTTATGATCCATATGGATATACATGTGAACTAGAAGTGAGCCAAATATAAAAGCCTGAGATTTATCCTTATTGATTATCTTCACATTCTCGAAAAACTTTTGTGCCAGAACCTCACATAGATTGAATTTTGTATTTTTCTTTACCATCCTATAAGCCATCATAAAAACTCATGCTAAGACTAAATTAGTTCTACTATTGTAGTAAAGCTTATATCCAAACTTATTGTTGCAACTAGTCTTACATCCTACTAAAAAATGTGATTCATTGTCATTGCTCGCCTGTCTCATTTAGATTGTGTTAGGGTTTTAACTTGTTTCTTTGTATTCTTATCTACAATAGGGATAACTCCAGTGTTGTCTAGCCCAGTAATGTCATGAATCTAATAACTACAAATATTTACATGTTGCTCCCCTATCCAAATGAATTTGTCATGAACTCTGCAAAGTATTATTTTAAACCATTCTTCTTCATTGAATTCATCCATATCTATCATTTTCATAATGCTCAGGTTATATATATATTTGAAATCATCCTTAATTTTACCATCATCACCTATTATATCTTCCATCTCTATAGCAATCTCATCATCTCCCAATGATTCATATTTGCAATGTATGTATGCCCTAATATCTTCTACGTGCAGGACACCATATGGTGTTTGGGAAAAAGATCCTTCAGGGTTGTCCTCACAAGATTTAAAGGGATGTTTCTTGAATTTATATCTAGGTCTATCCATAACATCATAAATCAATGGTGCATCCATAACTTTTTCTTGATTAGATAGTCTAAATACCTTAAACACACTGAATTTAAAACTTTCACTTTGATCAATCACGTAATGTGGCTTCTTGGTAGTCTAATACTCTCTAAAATATACTCTCCTTGGTCGCTGCTCTTCAAATGGTGAAAAAATAGGCAACTTTGATGTCTTTTATTCATCACTAATTGAGAAAATGCACTTTACCCAATAAACTCAACTTCGCACTATGTCCAGTCAACCAAAAATCTCGCGATCACAAAATATGAATCTTCAGATGTTGTGATCATAGATATAGGTTCCATAATGTTTGCATACACTACAACCAATCTCACATAAGATTAATCCTCAGAATCAGGGGCTAGATATAATTTGGTGTCTTCATCCAATGCTCCCCTAAGGCCATGTTTGGCCATTTAGGTTGATTCAACTTTTTTAGCATCAGGCAAAGATTCAGTAGCATCTACTATCTCTTCTTGAACCAATATCTCATTAGACTCTTTCACTTTCCATACCTTACCACTACTATTATCTTCTACTTTCTTGAAACAATTTTCAAATTCACTCCTATATTTTGCAAGACTCTTACCAGTATCACTATCATTTTTCTTTGTATCCATAGGAGGTGGTACACTCTTCTATTTTCTTCTCTATTGTACCTGCAAAACTTCACTATATGCCTTGTATTGTTACATTTTTAGCATATAGGAGGTGATCTATTCTGATTTACCTTCAACTTACAATACCTTCCAATTTTCCCATGGTTATTACATTTGTAACATGTGCTTTTATCCACTGACTCTTTCCTAATGTTATCTTGTCTATATGTAGATTGATCAAGTTTCCTACATTCTTATTTCTTGTGCCCACATGCATGAAAATTAAAGCAATAACCAGAAACAGGTTTGAAAAGGGGATTACCTCTGCAATCTTTCTTCATGTGTCCAATCTTGTTGCATCCAAAACATCTACCTCTGAAAGGTCTGATATATTCTTTAGGTTCTTCAAGAGTAGGTTTTTCTCCATCATGCTTTGCATCAGATTTTTCTTCTTGATTCTTGGAACATTCAACTTCATTGAATCCAACACCAATCATGTCTCCTTTAAGTTTCCATATTTCTCTTTGTTCATTGATCAATTCATTTGTCATGTGAAGTCTCTCAATATGTTTCTGTCTCAATAATTTCACCTTTTATGATCTGATTATATTTCTCTAATTCTAGATAATTGTTCTTGTAGTGATCAAGTTCAGTCTTCATTTGTCCCATCACAATATTAGCATCCTTCAAAATTTCTTTAGTTTTGTTTTTAGCATCCTTTTCTTGTCGAATCTCTTTAGACATCATTTTATGATTAAGCTTTAAAATAAAATTATCTTGTTCAAGTTGTTTTATCTGATCTGAATTATCATTGTCTAAATCCTCTTTTATCTGAACCATAAGATTGTGTCTCAGACTTCTAGAAATTTCAAGTTGATCTTTTAGTTTTTTAATAAATCCCCCAACTCTTCTCAATTTGAATCTCAAGTCACCATTTGTTGCTTTTTCTTCAATGTCAAGGTCTTCAAGTGCTTCTGCGAAGTTTTCTTCCAAGATTTTAGAATCCATCTTGATCTCCCTTCAGTTGTTAAAATTTCTCTCCAAGGGCCAACTTCTTTGATACCAATTGTTAGGATTAAGTAATACTAAGAGGGGGGAAAAGCACTATTACAACACTTTAAATTAAACTTAAACCAATTCCAAATAAACCATAACATAGCTGAAATGAAAAGTTCATAATCAAATAACACACAACTCATAAGACCATTATTTGTTGTCGAGGAAACCCTGGCCAAGGGAAAACCCCAGTGGGGATTGTAGCCACAAGCATGCACTAAAGTATAATGTCCATGTTACGAGACCTAGCCATGTTAGGATCTGAGTATTACATAGTATATTTTCTTATTAAAGGAATATCAACCCTGTTAAAAGTATACAAAACCCTATTAGGGGTGTACTGAGCTTACAAATATTACAACCAATAATTTTTTTACAAAGTTTTATCAGTAATGAACAAAAACAAGCATCTCCAATTCTTAGATAGTTCCAGTTGTAGCTCTAAATAATATCTATCAACCTTTGATCTTGCATCTATCATCAATCATCTCTAACATCTCTTTCACATCTCTGTGACTTCTTCGCTTTACAAAATGTTCTTTATATTTGTGTGTGTGTGTGTGTGTGTGTGTGTGTGGGATACATCATTTAGTTGGCTCAAAAATATAATACAAAATAGAATAAATACTTATACATAAATTAAATACAATGTCGATGATCTTGTACCATCACGATTGTTCAACTACTATGTTTAACAGTTGCACTATCTTCACATATCTTCAAAACATTGTAACTCTCAACAATCAACACCAAAACACAAGAGACCTTAACTGAAGATCATACATATCCCAAAATATCTTTCTCTAAGCTGGCAAGTCATCAACTATCATATATGATCCTCGCTTTCCAAAACTATACTGCTATATATAGTCTATACTTTTGTTTCTATAATTACTCAGTTTTAAGATTGTATCTCCAAAACTGTACTTAACTCCAAGAAATCATTACATCAGATGTGTTTCCATAAATAAAAACCCTAAAGTGTCTCATATCACACAAAAAACATCAATTGCCAACAATCTCTCCCTTTGGCATTTATGGGAACACTTAACGAAAAATGACTAAGTGTCCCAACTAATTGTTTGTCATGTACCTATTCAGAAAGAATTTTAATAAGAATTAAATAAAAATATATTACTAATGATAATAAAGTTAATAATAATACTCAAGAAAATGAATAAAGGAAAATATATAATCATAAATTTAATAGATAATAATAATTGAAATATAAATTGATTAATATAATGGTATAATATATAATTAAGATAATAATATAAAATATTATTAGACAATATATTAATGTATTATCATTAATAATATCAATAGTATAAAGGGTCAAGATACAATCTTGTATTAATATATTAATAATTTTATATATATTAGTATACATTTAATAATAATATATTAATATATTAATATAAAGAATATGTTAATATAAACTCATAGATACATTATCTTATCTTAATGAACATTTAATTTATAAATATATGGAGACCTCCTAAACAACCAATAACAAATATGATAAACCTCGTTAATGATGCGCTTGGCATGGGAAGGAGATGATATGAAGGGACATGTTTTTGAAACGCAGGGGGCACATACGATGTTTTGAGAAGATATATATTTGAAGAAGAAATAAAGTTGACGGGGGTGATGAATGGAAAACAATATATAAAAAGGGATGTGCAAAACAAAATAATACTTTATAAACACTAGTCATTTAGTATGAAGAAAAATATATATATACACATGTGATCATCGCTGAAGAGCATATAAATTTAAGGTAAATTTGTATGAAACATTCACGCAAGAACTAGCATATAGATTAGATATGAGGAAATACATCAGAGGAATATAATATAGAATCAATATGGAATAGGAAAATATATTTACATTGGGTGTGGACTCATTAAGGGAGAATAAGAATTAAAACATCAAACGTGGGGGATAGTAGAATGGGAATTTTAAATATTAAGATTCTTAACTCACTAATATTTATTCTCACTAGTTGAATGGGTAAGACATAAACACCAATATTAGATTGACCTTGTCATCTAGGATATAGTTAATGATGCATTAATATTATTAGAAAATAACCTCATCTTATTATTAGAATGAATTTAGAATAATTGAGAGTGGAGGGGTGAATCAGTTATCCTTAGGTCTAGAAGTAGAAAATAAAAATTTCTAAATTTTAGATCAACTCGGCAGCAGTAGCATAAGTTAGCAACTTATTCATGCAGATCACTGTCAATTGAAATTATCTTGTAGAAACATAACAGTAAAGAAAACCATAAGCATTCACACAAGTTGACACAAATATTCAATGTGGAAACCCAATATGGGAAAAACCACCAGTAACATGCTACCAAGTTTTCACTCTTCTGAAGTGATGCCCTAGGAGGAGCCAACCCTATTAAAGGTTACAATAACACACTGCTAGGTGTGACTTGGTTAAAGGATTTAATCACCCTGTTAGGAGTGGCCTTGTTAGAGGACTTAGAACATTCCACCTGAATGTCACCTTG
>MU224346.1:407747-421667 GCA_018584345.1 Thuja plicata
AAGAATGAAAGAAGAATATGCCTAAACTATGTGATGCATGTTTATTAACATATTTGTAATACATAAAAATAATAATATATACTCGGCCAATTCTTTAATCACTCACCAATTACAGTTAAGAGGATAGTGAGTATGTGAAGGAAGAGGCAAAGTAAGTCGATCGCATGATGGGAAGGTCTCGAGATAGGTAGAACCTTTAGGGAATCCACAGGTAGACAGTGAAAGCATCCTAGCACAATAAATCTATCATATTTTGTAAGGTCTGTGATTAGGACTGAAGTAAGGAATTAGAGCCTGAGCATATATTATGAATTATAGATTATTATAAATATAATATGATTTAAATGCATAATGGCATATGATAATTATTGGTAATTGGCATCCTCCTAGTATGAAACATTACAAATTTTCATTCCCAAGTGCAATCTAAACCCTAATGGGGAATTTTGATAAAAAAATTAAGTAAGACCCTATTTGGGGTCTTTAAACTGTTCTCTTCTCTTCTCCTTTAATGAAATTTTCATTTCTTTTCTTCTTTTTCTTCTCTTCTCCCCCTTTAACAACGATGAAAAATGTGTACCCAAAATTTACAAAAATGTAGAATTCAATGCTCTCTCCCCAGTTTTAGAACATCTTGAAAGGAATCTTCCAAGATCTTCACTTCTTTATTGATCTATCAATAACTTACTAACATGTATCAGTCCATTCAGTGCATAAGATGAGGTCTCTGCTACTTTTAACTCTGTGGGCATAGAATTTTTCAATGAATCTGCAGTCTTCTCTATATCACATAGATGAACTTTAAGAATTGATAGCTTGGGAGTGATTAGACTCTTCAACAAACCAAATCTTGTCATTACTCCCCCTTTTTCTATATCCAAGACATTTAAATTATCAAATATCTTTGATACCTCTTAATCCATCTCTAATACAGATTGTGAGGAGGTCTCACAACTATCCATCATACTATCCAGAGTAGCCCTATCCTTTCCCATAATGTCTTAAATATTTTGAATGTCTCTAATAGGGTTCATACAATAGCTTTATAACATCCTTCCATGTGTGACACAACTTTTGGCCTTTGATGTAGCTGATCTCAGAATGCCCAAGTGCCATGAAATAGACTAACATACTTCCTGCTACTTCTTCTCTAGATAACTTTTCTCTACCTTCTCTTCAATGATATTCACTAAGGACTCATAGTGACTATCAAAATAATCTAGTGCCATACTCAGATTCTCTGCATCATCTTTTCCTTGAAAAATGATAGGTACTGGAAGTAGTTTGTTCATAGTCTCAACTGCTCTAGTAATTACCTTACCCTTTTTGTCTCCTTTCTGCTTAGATATTTCTTTTGCCTTTGTGAATGAGATGATGGAGAGTCTCATCAGTTCATCCTCATCCATACTATCAAGATCTATGCTTGAAAATGTATTCTTTGTTACCAACAATAGAATAGTGGATGTATTAATTTCATGCTTTACTTCAACTCTTGCCTCTTCTCCTTTTATTGTATCTATTTCTTCTCTCTATTCTTGTTCTTGTTTCTTCTCTTCCTCTTGCTGTCCTTCTTCTTCATCTGCCATTATATTATCAATGTTTCCTTCAAATTGGTATTTTTCATCAAGTGAAGTGTCAAGGGTCATAGGCACACTAGAAACAAAGAAATTTGGTTTCTTATCAGTACTTAGTTCACTAATCTCAATATTTTCCTCAACATACTTAGAGCTCTCTCCAATTCTTATAGGTATAGGAATAGTAGGTTTAGGAGGTGATTTTTTCTTAGGAATATTTCTCATAAGTATCAGATCTATTGCCTTTTGAGTATCCTCTATGACTTCATCATATTTTCTACCCATAATTTTCACTAATCTTGCTTTAGCTCTCAAAAAAGGTTTTAGCTATTCAAGTACTCTCTCTCTCTCTCTCTCTCTCTCTCTCTCTCTCTCCTATAGAGAAACTTCTAGAAAAATATCCTTAATAGCTTGACTCCTAACTGCATAATCTTCTATATGTGCAAGTTGTTTTCTAATCTCTAATTTACCATATAATTCCTTAGGTATACTGCCCTCTATCTCTAATAGGTTCTTCTTGAAAACAAGTAAATTATTAATAAGTACGTCCTCAATCACTATTTTTTTAGACACTTCATACCTGTCATAGTCTTTAGCTAATAAAACAAGCTTCACTTTCTCAATAACTCTTTTCTCTATCATTTTCATATTCGGATTTCATAGTTGTCTTACATTGGTGGTGCCTTTTTCAAATTTATTCTCTTATCCTTCTGTCCTCTGTTTCTTAGGAGATGAGTCTAGTTTATTGGACCTTATGTTTCTCCGAGGTAGAAGATTTGTTGTCTCTTCCTGCGATGATTTCTTTGGTGGTGAGGGTGTAGTTACATCTATCACAGTAGAAGTGGACTAACTACCTACACAAATTCTAGAGGTGGAAGGGTTGTAGTATCAGTGCTTTCCAACCTAGAAGATCTCTCTGTTATCTTCTTCCTCACATACATCATCTTCTCTTTAGTTATTCTAGCCTTAGATGCCATTTCATCAACCATTTTTTCTATCTTTCTCTTCCTTATACCTCTATATTGTTCTTCTCTAACTTTAGCTGATTTTTCTTCATATGTGCCCCATCTCTCCTCAGATGTATAAACTTCAGATGCCAAAACATGTTCTACACGCATAACTAGAACTTATTAAATAACTTCATAGCCCATAGGGTAACAAAATTTCTTCCTTGGTACAACTGGCTCAAAACACACACAATCAGTTTCAACCATGAAAAAAATTGTATCCTTGTATCTCTCAACCAACTCTTCAGGAATTCTGAATCTTTCTTTCGTTTGCCTGTATAGAATTTTGATCATATCAAATAATTCTCCATCTACCCATGTGTTTTTTTGTCTTTTGTACCTCTGTGATATATCAATACCAGTGGGTATGCTCTCTTTCCATTCTCTAGGGTGAATTCTAGGGAAATTATTATCAATATGGATATACATGTGAACTAGAAGCGAGGCAAATCTAAAAGCCTTAGATTTGTCCTTCTTGATTATCTTCACATTCTCTAAAAATTGTTATGGAAAAACATCACATAGATTGAATGTTGTGTTTTTATTTAATATCCTATAAGCCATAATAATAACTCCTACTGAGACTGAATTAGGTCTACTGCTGTAGTAAAGCTTATATCCAAGTATCATTGCAACTAGTCTTACATCCTACTTGAAAATGTTGTTCATTGTCATTTCTCGCTTGTCCCATTTAGAGTGTGCTAGGGTTTCGACTTGTTTCTTTGTATTTTTTCTACAATAGGGATAACTCCAGTGTTGTCTAGCTCAGTTATGTCATGAATCAACTAACTAAAAAATATTACAGGTTTCTCCCCTATCTAAATGAATTGGTCATGAACTCTGCTAAGTAATTTTTTAAAATAATTCTTCTTCGCTGAATTCATACATATGTATCATTTTCATAATGCTCAGGTTATCTAGGTTTTTGACCTCATCCTTTATTTTACCATCATCACCTATCATGTCTTTCATCTCTGTAGCAATCTCATCATCTCCCAGTGTTTCATATTTGCAATGTATGTATGCCCTAATATCTTCTACGTGCAGGATGTCGTCTGGTGTTTTGGAAGAAGCTCCTTTAGGGTTTTCCTTACAACACTTAAATTGATGTTTCTTAATTTATATCTAGGTCTATCAATAACATCATAAATTAATGGTGCATCCATAACTTTTTCTTGAGTAGATAGTCTAAATACCTTAAACACGCTGAATTTTAAAATTCCGCTTCGATCAATCATGCAATGTGGTTGCTTGGTAGTCATATAATTTCTAAAATTTGTTGTCCTTGGTCACTGATCTTTAAATGGTGAATAAATAAGTAACTTTGATGTCTTTTATTCATTTCTAAGTGAGAAAATACACTTTACCCAATAAACTCAACTTCGCACATTGTCTAGTCAATCACAAATCTCACCATCATAGAATATGAATCTTCAGATGTTGTGATCGTAGATATAGGTTCCATAATGTCTGAATACACTATAACCAAGCTTATATGAGCTTACTCCTTAGTATGAGGGGCTGGATATAATTAGGTGTCTTCATCCAATGCTCCCCCTAAATCCATGTTCAACCATTTAGCTTGATTCAATTTTGTTAACATCAGGAAAAGATTTAGTAGCATCTACCGTCTCTCCCTGAACCAATACCTCATTGGACTCTTTGACTTTCCATACCTTACCACTATTTTTATCTTCTACTTTCTTCAAACAATTGTCAAATTCACTTATGTATTCTCCAAGACTCTTACCAGTATCATTGTCATTTTTCTTTGTATCCATAGGAGGTGGTACTCTTCTATTGGCTGCTCTATTGTACCTAAAAAACTTGGCTATATGCCCTATATTGTTACATTTGTAGAATATAGGAGGTGATCTATTATAATTTACCGATAACTTACAATAGCTTACTATGTGCCCATGGTTATTACATTTGTAACATGTGGTTTTATCTGCTAACTCTTTCATAATATTATCTTGTCTATATCTAGATTGATCAGGTTTCCTGCATTATTCTTTATTGTGCCCATATGCATGACAATTAAAGAAATAACCAAAAAAAGGTTGGAAAGGGGCTTTACCTCTATAATCTTTCTTCATGTTTCCAACCTTGTTGCATTCAAAACATCTACCTCTAAAAGTTCTGATCTGTTCTTTAGGTTCTTCAAGAAGAGGTTTTTCTCCATCAGACTTTGCATCATATTTTTCTTCTTGATTCTTGGAACATTCAGATTCATTGAAGCCAACACTAGTCATGTCTCCTTTAGGTTTCTGTATTTGTCTTTGTTCATCTATCAAGTAACTTCTCATGTGAAGTCTCTCAATATGTTTCTTTGTCTCAACAAGTTCACCTTCTATGATCTGATTATATTTCTCTAATTCCAGATACTCGTTCTTGTAATGATCAAGTTTTCTCTTCATTTGTCCCATTAGAATATTATCATCCTTCAAAGCTTCTTTAATTTTTTTTATCATCCTTTTCTTGTTAGATATCTTTAGCCATCATTTCTTGATTAAGCTTTAAAGTATCATTATCTTGTTCAAGTTGTTTTATCTGATCTGAATTATCATTGTTTGAATCCTCTTTTATTTGAACCATAAGATCCTATCTCTGAATTCTGGAAAGTTCAAGATAATATTTTAGTTTCTTAATGAATTCCTCAGCTCTTCTCAATTTGAATCTCAAGTTACCATTCTCTGTTGTTGCTTTGTCAAGGTCTTCAAGTGCTTCTTCAAAGTTTTCTTCCAAGATTTTAGGATCCATCTTGATCTCCCTTAAGCTGTTAAACTTTATCTCCAAGGGCCAACTTCTCTGGAACTAATTGTTAGGACTGATTAATACTGAGAGGGGAGGATGAATCAGTATTACAACACTTTATATTAAACTTAAACCAACTCCAAATAAACTATAAGATAGCTGAAATAAAAACAACATAAGAAAATAACACACAACTCATAACACCATTATTTTTTGTCGAGGAAACTCTGGCCAAGGGAAAAACCCCAATGGGGATGGTACCCCCAAGCATTCACTAAAACATAATTTATAAAATAGGAGACCTAGCCATGTTAGGAGATGAGTATTACATAGTACATTTCCTTGTCAAAGGAATATCAACCCTGTTAAAGGTATACAAAACCTTGTTAGGGGTGTACTGAGTTTACAAATCTTACAACCAATACTTCTGTTACAAAGTGTTCTCAGTAATGAAGAAAACAAAGCATATCCAATGCTTATATAGTTCCATTTTTAGCTCTCAACAATACCTGTCAACCTCTAATCTCATATCTTCCATCAATCATCTCTAACATCTCTTTCACATTGTTGGTTGTATTCCTAGTTCTGGTCTGTCTGCAAGAAGTTTTGTGACCCTCATGCTTTTCTTTCCTAAACCTAAAAGTCTCTCAGGTCCTTGTAATTTGTCAGTTGAAATTTTATAGGGTCTTCAGGTCAAAAATCTATGTAAAAGTACAAAACCTCGAAACCCTAGGTCTTTTTTTATAGGCCAAAATGATAAAAACCCTAAGATGATTATCTTACTTCTATTTTGGCATTACTTTTTGAAAATCACTTAAGTCATGTGTTTTAAGTCATGGTCACCTAGTCGCGTGATCCTGATAGCATATTCTTTTTTATCTCGAGACTTGGTGATTGGATTAAGTCAGGATGTCTATCAAAGAATTGGAATATTCCTTCTATGTTATGAGACTTGGTGGAGCCCTTTAGTCGCGTAGTCTCTAAATGAGAAGACAAGTCAGTAATTTGTGACAGGGCCCACAAATGAGTCGCGGTGTTGAGAGAAAAGACCAGCAGTTAGTAATTTGATGTGAGACTTGGCGATTTCTTCATGTCTCATAGTCGTTGAATTAGTCTGCAATTAAATAAGTAATGCAAAGCTTATGTCGTGTAGTCTCCAAATGGATGGCGGTTAAGGAAAAGATGCTGAGACTTCGCGACTAAACATATGCAGTTTTGAGAGATAACATAGTCAGGTTGTCATGGGATTGATATGATGAGTCAGCTTTCCATTCAGTGATACAGAGACAAGTGATGAAGGAGATACGTGTCCAAAGATGAGTTGATTAATAAGCTTGTTGCGTAGTCTCCCAATGGAAAAATATCATTCAGTGATTAAGAGACTATGTAAAAACCTTTTTTGTCATGTAGTCTCCAAAAAATAAGAGGGTATAATAAATTACTTAGTGATTCAGCAGAAGCTGTCACATGTAATGATTAAAGGATCCAACGGTGGTCACAAAGTCTCTGAATGAAAGAGTCTAAAGGAAAAGGTACTCGTGACTTAGAAATAAGGGTATGTTGCGTAGTCTCCAGATGAACCAAAGGGTAAAAGGCTTGTCACATTGTCTCTAAAAGATTTGTCACTTAACAGTTGTATTTAGTGATTAAGAGACCAAGGGTTGTCGCGGGGTCTCTTAAAGGAAAATAAACATTTGGCAACATGGAGATAACCATAAGGGATAAAGGTAACTATCATTCGTGGAGTCTCTGAGTAAAATATGAGTTAGACTTTTCATCTAGCGACTTTGATTTGCACAGTCGTGTGATTGCCAGAAGTAAACTGCGGTTAACCAAGACAAAGAAAGTAACATGGTCGCTAGATATCCAGAAGAATAAAGGGTTAAAGACTTGGGTTAGTGACAAGGAGATTATACACAGTCATGTAGTTGCTAGTTATGAAATCATAAGAAAAGGCGACAGTGGCTGACATGACAACATAAATCATTCAGCATCCAATCACAAGCTTGGATATTGATTACTGTGTATAAAAGGTAGCTGAGATGTATGATAGAAAGCCAATCACATAGAGACATGTCATCACCTTCAAATTTTATAAGGTTTTCTCTAAAGATACACATATATGAATTTGATTTCCTGTCACACTCATGGGCTACGGCTAGGTCTTCAATTAATTCCATAGCATGCTGAATTGAAGACATGAATTGATGATTTTTTCAAATGATGAGCTGTGTACTTGGAACAGTTACCATAAAGAGCTGATTGAAGGTTCATTTTAACTTATCTTGCTTTTAGAATTTTAGAATGAATAAGTGCTAGGTATTCTTAGAAGAGAGAAGAAATTAGATAAGTTGCAGAGTACTCAATTGATTAGAAGGTTTTCAATTTCTGAGAACTGTGCACAGAGAAGTAAAGTGAGTCTTAAAAGGAGATTTGTTTCAATATCGGTGAAGAAAAAGGGATTGAAACACAACAAAGATGAGTAAAGTAGTTAGTGTAGCTTCTACTAGTGGGAGAAGTGAAGAGATAGATGAAGAGGCTAAGGGGAAACAGAATTACTCAGATGAATTCCTAATATTGCTTCTGGGTTCAACTCAAAATAGGAGGGCAAATGCTAATGTGCTTATTGATGACTAATGTGACATCAGGGATGTTGATACTCTGAGATCTACAGGTTTTTCCCTCTTTAACTACTTCTATTAAAATTCTGATAAAGCCATCCCAGTATCAAACCCTTGGACCTGTAGTTTGGCTAGATTGATTGTTCCTAATGTTTACATAGATGTATATTTGTTCTTAGTCCTCGCCAGTCATTATGATGTCTTTTCCAAGACAATTAAGAGAAATGATGGCATTGCCCTGTTCATCCTAAATAGAAATTTAGTTATGCAAGCTTTTGGCTTGTATAGTACTATGTCTACCAAGATTGACATTACTAAGCAAGAGGTGAGGTACAATTTGAAGCCTGGTATTGCTAGGGGACAATTATAGAAACATTTGCTCAAGGAGATAAAAAATCATCTTTCTCCTATGTCTGGGATAGCCCCATATTACTTCAAGGACCTACATTTCCACATTAAGTATGTCGCCTATGCCCTGTGTAGAGTGCTAGGGATAGATGGGGATGCAGAGAAGATAAATGTCAGAATATTGATGATGGTGCTAGATTTATAGGAGGTGCATTCTAGTGCCAGCTATGATTATATACAACATATCATTGACAAGATGCATGAGGGATTTATAGAAACTCAGAAGAAAATGAGGGATCCTAAGGAGAAAGAACCCAAGTTCTTCCATTACTCCATCCTCATGCATCTCCCGTCACATTTTAATTTTGTGATCATGGATGTGAATAATTTGAGTCCTCAAAGGGTTTTTTGAGACGACCCTAATCCCATTCAGTTTTGGGTAAAGGTTTCGAATTATACATCCAAGGACTGTGACTATTGTGCATTTCATAATTGGATTGTGTATCCAATAGTATAGAGCATGGGCATCAGTAGGACAAGGATCCCAATTAAGATCATGCAGCTACTAAGGCCAAATGAATATTTAGATAAATGGAAGGGAGACCATAATTGGGGAGATTTATTCCTAGAGGAGAATTTTACCATAATAAGGATATATGGATGTATTCATCCACCTCATATCTTGCCTTACCATGTACCAACAAGAGTGGCTACCATGGAATTAATATGGCAATTATTATTAACAGATAATGAGCACTTTGCATCACACAGGAAGGGGACCTTAACCCCTAGATAGTTCAAAATTTCCAATTTTACTATTGGCAAAGGTGCCATTGATTCAGACAGCCAGTGGTTGGAAAGTTGCAGAATGGGGGCAGCCTCATACAGATACATTGATCCTGAAGGTTTTATGGCAGGAGTCAGAAGGCTCTACACACCCACAATCCCCAATACAAATGTTCATTGTGAATGTATTGAAGAGGATGTGACAAGAAACCTCCTTGATGAGGATGAGATCAAGACAAGGAGATCAAGGATTTAGGAATTGCTAAACCTACAGAAATAGATCAAAAGAAATGGATTGGTTTTTGGAGGTTTCTACCCTAATTTGTCAGATTTTGACAGAATAAAAGCCATGATTGATAATTTTTATGTTCTTTTTGAATATCTTGAGAATGTTCTTGACAAGAAAGGAACCCAAGAGCCATATCATTTAGAGTCTAAATATGATAGTAGTAGTGACAGTGACTATGCCCGTCCAACTAGATATGCTCAACCTTAGCAGAATGTTGAAGAGAAACCACAGTTGCAAGGAACTGAGGGACACATTGTTTATTTGATAGAGGCCACACAACCTGATGATGTAGAGGAGCCTTTAGCCAAAAGGAAAAAGATGGAAGTAGGCCAGCCTTCAGCTGAGAGGCAAGAAAAGAAAAGGGATAGAGAAAGTGCCCTAGTTCCTGGAAATAGGTTATATGACCATAACCTAAGGAAATTAATAAGGCAGGGAAAGAAAAAGCAACCTGACATGGAGGAAAATGTTGAATTACCTCTCAAGGCTTGTTTTGATGAAAGGTTGATACATCAACAATAGTTCTTAAATGATGATAATTTCATCAAAACTTAGGAGTTTAAAGACTTCCTAAGGTGGTATAAAAAGGAGAAAATTAGAGCTTAGTTAACTATTGATGGGGAGGAGATAGTGACAAATGAGGCCCTAGTGGCCCTACAATCATATGACCTAGATAGTGAGGACATCTCACCTGATGAGGCCATGAAAATGGTATTGAGTAGTGACCTATTGCTTGCCAAGGGTTTGGATTTGGCTTCTTCCTTCATAATTGATTAGATACAAAAGAAGCCAGATTTGAAGATGTCAAGTGAGGTGCAAATGGGGGATATGATTAAAGGATTTGGGTATAGCCAAAAATCTCAAGCCTTTGCCATGTGGAGCCTTTTCCCTAAGGACCAGAAGCCTCAGCTGGTAAACATTCAAGAAAACATGGTAGGAAACCAAATGGTCTGGTCAGTATAGAATATAGGGGATTTGGAAATATCCCAGATCATGACACATTGGGAACACTTGAATGAGGACAAGACTAAGAAGCTGTTTCATAAGTGTAGCACATTGATAGAGGAGACCGGTGCATTGGCCAAAGACTGAGATATGTGCCACATCAAAATACACCAGCAAGATCAGGTGTTTGAAAGATTATTGAAGCAATTAGAAGAGAAGCCTGAGGTGGTGTATGTGCCTTCTCAACAACCTTTGCAAATTGAAGAAAAAGCAAAGTCAGAAGAAGTGGTTGAGAAAGAGGATGTAGGAGAGAAGAAAAATGAAATTGCTTTGAATGCATTTAGGGGCATTATACAACATAGGATTAATATATTACAGGATAAAACTAATGTTGTCCTCAATGCTTACAATAAATTGCCAACTTTACATACTGAGGTAATGGGGTATCTTGGTACATTGAACCCCTATTTTACCAAATGGTCTACCAGGGTGTAGTTGTTTGAAAAGCTTGCTTCTTTGCAAACCCTAAGATCAGATTTTCCTAAGATAGTAACAGAGGTGGAAGATGAGATCAAAAAGGTTAATGTTTCTCTCGCATTCTTCAAGGGAAAATTGAATCAAATAGAGGTTAAATTGAGCCTATTTTCTATATATTTTAATAGATTTGTTCCCTCCCTAAGAGGAGAAGATGATCAGGTAAAGGCCTTAGATTCCTGGAGGAATGAATTTGACAGCAAAATGCCTAATAATGAGGCATTTATTTTGGTATCATATTTGGATGTTGAAGGATTTAATAAGATATTAGATGAAGCCTTCAAGGAAGAAACTGACATTAATAAGTTTTTAATGGATGTTAAGAGTATCACAGATGTCAGATGGGAGAGACAAAATGCACAAGTATAGGGTACTCAAGACTTCAAGTGGCCAGCAAATGATGAAGTGACAACATGGGAGCTGATGACTAGGCCAAAGAAGAAGAAGACTGTAATTGAAGAATAAATTCTAGATGAAGAGTAGAAGGGAACACTTGGCGCCTAATCAATGAGCACAGGGAGGTTAGCTATAAATAGAGATGAGTGTAGGTTAGCCTGTAATGGTAGTCACTTAGTCTTAATGTAACCATCATAAGCTATCCTGAACACTGTCAGACAAAGGTGCCAGATTCCAGAAGAGACAAAGAATATCAAATCTACATCCTCTGTTTTTGTCTTCCCACAGCTTCCAAATTCTCTTATTTTGTCTTTTTCTATTCTTTTAGGGTTAGGTTCCTTAAACCATCCGAAGCTTGTTGCATCCTAAAATAAAGGATTCCAAGATGGTTAAGGACCTATATATAGGACCAAATTTGTAATTGTAAAAAGGGGGATCAAATATAATTGAGGATAGACCTTTTGATTTCTGTCTGTGTTTTGAGCTTTTAAGCCTTTATATGTACCTGAAGCAGAATAGATGAATAAAAATATAGTGCAATTTTATTCTACATTGTTGTTGTCTCTTTGCTTATTGTATGCACTCTTTTATGTTTAATTTTTAAGGCATATTAAATATATTGGCTATAAGGTAGCTATCTAATTATTTGCAAGCTTCTTCTAAGGGGAGAATTAAACTTTGTGAGTAGTTTCAGAGAGTACTGCAATAACTAAGGATTTGATACAATATTGTAGAAGTGATAGGATAAGTTTGCAAGGTATTTTATCTTATTTGTATGTAGGTTGTAAGGCATCCTACAGTATTCCTATTCATATTTTTCTGTGGATTTACATCTTTTGACTCTATTTGCCCAAGGATAGGCACTAGTCTAAAGTTTGTCAAGTGATTTATCATCATCCAAGCATTAAAAACTATTTAAATCAATCACTTTCAGAATATTTTGGTAAAATCAATTGTGTACTTAAAGGTCCTAGTTGACATTTTTTGATTTCTTGAAGAGTAAATCAAATAGGCTATTCCTCCTAAATTCATAAGAGTTGCAAAAAGGAAAGAAGAATGTATTTCTTAATCATGTTGCTGTCTGCTATCATCAAGATACTGATTTGGATTGTCAAGCTTATCCTCAGAATAATCATAGTCATCTATATTGTTATATACATGTCCATCTAAAATAGAGCATTCAACACATAAGGTTTAATCCACTCTAAAGATACTGTTAAGACAGTAATCAGTCATAGGTAAAAATTGCCTGAGTCAGTGGATCTCAAAAAAGAAGGAGGTGGTAATAGGTATCCCCAGTGTTATCAAGAACCTCATCAATTAGTGTTTTCCCTTGCTTGAGTCATAGTGTCAAAAGGAATTAATGGGTCATAGAGTTGTTTAATATTTCAAGTATCTTTCAGAGGCCTAACAAGAAAAAACACTAACAAATTGGCGACTCTATTGGGTAGAGAGATTATAAAGTTTGGTTGACAAGTTTCAGAATATCTCTAGTCCAAATAGTTAGAAGTCTCTAGCTTTTCAAAGATTAAAAATTTTAAAAATCATACCAATGGTTGTATCCAGATTTATCATTTGATAAGTATTCATTTATCCCAAGTGATTGGGTGGCGAATCTAAAGGAAAATCTCTAAGATTAGTGCAAAGAGAGTGAATATCTTTCAATAATGAATACTAGGTCAAGAATGAGAACATATCCTGAGAAAGTATTATATGGTGGACTTCTGTCATCTTCAAGGATGGAGATGTCATGGAGAAAAAATATAGATCCAGTCAACATGGATGAGACCCCATCGAGAGGTAGAGAGGGTAATAATAGAAGAGAAGTAAATGTAGTTCAACACTCTCATGAAGTGAATACTTCAGAATTTGAAGAAGCAACTGAGAGAGTATTGGAAATACCCATTGTCACCTCTACTTCAAGTGAAAGAGAAGAGGCTAGTAATTCTAATTCAAATTCAGAAGATGCTCCTTTTGATATGTTGGCAAATGAAGAGAAGTTCATTTTGAAACAGTTAGCCCTGGTTCAACAAATGAAGAAAGAAAGAGAATTGAGAAAGAAAAAGAGTGACCCTAAGAATGTGGATAAGAACAAAAGAAAGTCTTCAAAGCATCAAAGTATAAAAGTTACTGAGAGGTCTTAGAGGGACCAAGAAATACCAGTCACTCATAAGGATCCTATATCACAAAAGGATAAAGGAAAGAAAAAGATGAGCGAAAGTAGGAATCAAGATCCTAAGTTTCAAAAGCCTCTAACTGAACAAATGTCCAAGTTGGATATTGATTTAGAAAAATTAAAAATTGAAAAAGAAACTATGGAAAACATGTTAGAGAAGGCTCAGATGGAGGCTACAACTATTGAAATGAAGAAAAAGATAGATTTTTTACAGTCCTCAAAATATGCTTATGCTGGCCTAGAAAATGTTGTTGCTTCTAAAACAAGGGCCACTTCTGCTAAGGAGGATGATAGCTTTCAAAGAAAACCATTGCACACCAAAAGGTACAAACAATTTAATTTTGTTGGTATACCTGGATACCTTAATGCTTTTCCTAAAGATGTGGGTGATATAGGAGAAAAACTCCCTAAATTTGCAGGTAATAATGTTATATCTTGTGAAACACATCTTAGAAAATTCATTGATTTTGTTGATGATCTGAATATCACT
>MU224346.1:421717-448919 GCA_018584345.1 Thuja plicata
ATCTTGTGAAACACATCTTAGAAAATTCATTGATTTTGTTGATGATCTGAATATCACTCATGAGGATGTATTGATGAAATTGTTTGTTTAGTCCTTAGTTGAAGATGCAAGGGAGTGGTTTAGAAGCTTATCTAATGGATCTGTTGTCTCAATGGATGAGTTGATCGAATTGTTTAAAGATCAATATGGAGAAAAAACAAATAAAGGCTTTTTATTGAATGAGTTCAATAATATTAAAAAGAACTATAATGAGGAAGTCATAGAGTTAAATACCAGATTTCAAAGAGCTATGCACAAATTATTTCAGAAGATAAGGCTGGATGAAGAGGTATGTTTAGAAACCTATTTAAATGCTTTTGATTCTAAAATGGGATATGCTCTTAGGGACAAAAATCCTAGAACCCTTACTGATGCCTATAAAATAGTCTAGTCAATATTGAAATGAATAGAAGGGTATCTGGTAAATTAAATAGGAGGGATGATTCAAGGTTCAGCAAGAGTAATTTGAAAGAACCAGAGTACAAAGAGTATAAAGCTCCCCAGAATAATAGACCCTCTTATAATGCTACCTATAATCCTCAGAATAGGATGCAAAACCATCCTTATGGGACTCAATTCAAGGATAGAAAGCCAGTTTCTATACTTAGAAAAGATAAAATAGACAACAAAACTCCAGACCCTCTTCACAGAAACTCTGTTCATTTTTTGCAATGATGATACTTGGTGTGAAGCCTGTGAGGCCCCTCATAACCCTGATTTTTGTATAGTTTCTCTAGA
The DNA here is from genome assembly GCA_018584345.1 of Thuja plicata. NCBI lineage: Eukaryota > Viridiplantae > Streptophyta > Pinopsida > Cupressales > Cupressaceae > Thuja > Thuja plicata. Next base: position 422,495 of record MU224346.1, read on the forward strand.
CTTGAGAGTAGGTGAAGAACAGGGGAATGATGATGGTGAATAGTGTGATCATAGTATGACCAATACCTATTCATTCCATGACATAGATTCAGATAATGAAGAGGAAAATCATGATTATCATATTTCACAATCAAGGATGGAAAGTCATCATCAACAAATCTTATCTGATAGTGAAACTGAGGAAACTGATGATGATATAAGATGCTATGCCCATGATAATCAAGATGTTCCACTCATCAGGAAAGCTTCAGATGAAGAGAAGGCTAGAATCACTACAGAGTTAGTGAATACGGCTAGAAGTAATTACCACTTGAGGAATAGGGTGGTAGGTGGTGCTGGTAGCCAACCCTTAGGTGTCTTTATAAAGGAAAATAAAACAGACACTAAATATGTGCAAAAAAAAGATGGACCTAGTGAAAATGTAAATAAACATTTTACATTTTCACTAGGTCCATCTTTTTTCTACAAGGTCAAAATTATTACAGAAGCCATAGAGCCAAATGTTGTACAAGAGGAAGAGGTGAAAACACAAGAAAAAATTGTTCCTGTTCAGAAGATAGAAAACAAAAAGTTAAAAGAGTCAGTTCTAAAAGAACACAATGAAGAAAATGATGTCATTATTGACAAATAAAAATTTTTAGATATGAGATACACTCCAACAGATATGGGTCAATGTTTGTCCCAAATGATAGTTAAAGTTCCATTTCTGGAAATGATGAGGATTAAAGAACATAAGGAAAAAGTAATGTCATTATTAAACAGCATACCCACAATAAAGGTTCAGAGTCCAGTAGATGTTTCCAAGAAGCCAACTACCAAGGGAAATGAAGTAGAGGTGTTGACATCTAAAATTCCTCAAATATTCTTGAATGCAAATTCTTCCCCAAGGGTTGTTGACCCATTTTTTCTTTCATTGATAATTAATGATAAAATGCTTAAGAATTGTATGATTGATTTAGGAGCCTCTAATATAGTTATGCCAGTTGAGATCATGAGGGCAATGTGGCTACAAGTTGACAATCGTTATGGGAGATGCAGAGCTATGGATTCTAGAGAGGTCCCTGTAATTGGTACCATTGAGGCTATGCCTTATAGACTACCAGTTTTCCCTGATGTAGTGATGACTATGAATGTTCTTATGGTTAACATACCACCTCATTATGGCATGTTGTTATCAAGAAAATGGAGTGCTTCAATGGGAGGTAGTTTACAAAATGATTTATCATATCCTACTTTCAACATTACTTGAGAGAATGTTAAGGTATTAAGGGAGAGTAGAACTCCCCACATGATAGAGAAATTTGAGGACACTAATGTTAATTGTTGCATTGACATAGACATGGAAAATTTTAGGATGCAAAAAGGTGAACTTTATTGTCAAGATCAAAAGGTTGACCCTTTGAACAGGGATTTAATCATGCAGGAAGATGGATTGTGGAAGATGTACTTTGATGGTGCTTTCTCTAAAGAAGGATCAGGGGTAGGAGTATTGTTAATATCTCCATCAGGTACAACTTTTAAGTACTCATTTCTATTAGCCTTCCAATGTACAAACAATACTACAGAGTATGAAGCTTTATTCTTAGGACTTGAAATTTCTATTAAACATGATATAAAATGTTTAAAGGTTTATGGTTATTCTGAGTTAGTAATAGCACAAGTCCGATCCAAATATGCTATTAAAAATGACAGATTGAAAATGTACAAATATGGTATTTGGGATCAACTTGAAATGTTTGATGCCTTTGATATAAGTTGGTTAGAAAGGTCAAAAAATATTATGGCTGATTTTTTAGCAAATGTTGCTTTAAAAAATGATGATTTGACCTTACATGGGGTGTCAATATTAGAAGTCAAAACAAGACCAGTTGTTTCGGACAACATATACAACTGGAAAGTGTTCCAGGATGATCAGGATATTTTGAGGTTCATACAATGTTTAGACCATTATGAGAACCAAAGTATAGATTGTAGCTCCTTACTGGAACATGATGATGGAAAAGATTACATCTTTGGAAATGAAGTTGTCCAATTAAGTTCTAATCAAATTCCTAAGGGTCTGGTGGAGCTTGAAGCATTGTTTATAAGTCAGAAAAATGATTCAATAAAGTTAAGCAATGCCAAGATTGAGGATCTAGAAGAGATAAACTTAGGATCTAAAAATAGTCCTCAAATAGTTTATAATGGGAAAGCTTTAAATCCTCACATAAGAACAAATCTGATCAAGTTACTGAGAAAATACAAATATGTCTTTTCTTGGTCTTATGAGGACTTGAAAGCATATAGAGAAGACCTTTTTTAGCATGAAATCCCATTGAAATCAGATGTAAAGCCATTTAGGCAAAAACAAAGACCTATTAACCCCTTGTTGGCTCCCAAGATTCAGCAAGAGTTGATGAAACTCAAGGATGCTGGGATAATCCAGCCCATTAGACATTCAACTTGGGTATCAAATCTAGTGCTAGTTAGAAAGAAAAATGGTGACATCAGACTATGTGTAGATTTCAGAAATCTAAATATTACTTCATTGAAAGATAACTATTCATTACCCAATATGGAAGCAATGTTGCATAAGGTAACTGGTTGTGAGTTGTTATCAATGATGGATTGTTTCTCAGGTTATAACCAGATCTTAGTTAAAGAGACAGATCAGTATAAGACTGCATTTACTACTCCATGGGGAACCTATGTGTATATCAGAATGCCTTTTGGATTAATAAATGCAGGGGCAACTTTTTAGAGGGCTATGGATGTTACTTTCAAAGAATTCATAGATCTCTTCATGGTTATCTATCAAGATGACTTAACTGCCTATTCCAAAAAGGCTATTGATCATTGTGATCACTTGAGTAAGATTTTTAATAGAGAATTGGAATATGGTGTCACTAAATCCCAAGAAGTACCATTTTGCAGTCAAAGAGGGGAAGTTCCTATGACATATAGTATCTAGAGAAGGGGTAAGAATAGACCCTGAGAGAGTACAAGCAATTCAAAAAGGTGATTGCTCCAAAGAATTTAAAAGGTGTGCAATATTTCTTAGGAAAGATAAACTTTGTCAGAAGATTCATAGTAAATTTTGCAGAAATTGTTAAACCCATTGTCAAATTATTAAAGAAGGATGCAAAGTTTGTTTGGAATGAAGAAGCCCAGTAGGCATTTGAAAAAATAAAGAAAGTAGTACAAGAAGCCCAAATTTTGAAGTCTCCTAATTATACCAAGCCTTTCTCTTTGTTTTCATTTGCATCATTCCATACAATTGCTACTATTCTCCTTCAAAAGGATGAACAAGGATTTGAACATCCCATATATTTTTATAGTAAATCCTTGCAGGCAGTAGAGCTTAACTATGAAATAATGGAAAAGTAGGCTTATGCATTGGAAAAGGCTGTAAAATTATTCAGGCCCTATTTGGTTTGTGCTAAGGTGAAGGCTTATGTTCCTCATTCAGAAGTGAAGGATATCCTTACATAGTCAGAGGTAACTAGTAAGAGATGTAAGTGAATTACAAGAATTCAAGAATTCAATCTTGAGATAAATATCACCAAGTTAATAAGAGGACAAGGCTTGGCAAGGCTCATGACATAAGAGAACCTAGATTTAGTACAACTAAATTAGATAGGAACACATGACCAAGCCATCAATAGTATAGAAAGGAAACCATATTATACTAATATTATTTTCTTTCCCAAAAATGTTGTGTCCTAATCATTTGTCTAAAAATTAGAAGAGGAGTCTAAAATTGCAAGCTCAAAGGTATACTCTGATCCAAGGTGACTTGTTTTGGAAAGATAAGAATGGTGTACTATTGTTGTGCCTTGATATATACCAAGCTAAGAAAGTCTTGACTGAGATGCATGAAGGAGAATGTGGAGGTCACTTTTCTGCTAAGACCACCGCCCATAAGATTTTAAGGGTAGGGTATTATTGGCCTACTTTATTCAAAGATACTTACATACATGTCAGGAAATGTGAACCATGTCAAAAGTTTTCAAATAAACTAAAATTTGTAGGTGCTCTGTTGCTGAATCCAGTGAGTACTGAAGCTCCTTTTGCTATGTGGGGAATTGACTTTATTGGTGAATTTCAAGAGAAGTCTAGTGCAGGGAATAGTTGGATTTTGGTTGCCATAGATTACTTTACTAAATGGATTGAAGCTATCCCTACAAGGAAAGAAACAAGAAAGGTGGTTACCGAGTTTCTCTTGGAGAATATTTTGACTAGGTTTGGTGTGCCTAGTAAATTAGTAATGGACAATGCTATGAGTTTCAGATCAGAAGAAATGACAAGTTTCTGTGAAAGGTATGGGATTATAATATAATAATTATCCCCATATCACCCACAGGCTAATGGACAAGCTGAGTCTAGCAATAAAAGTATATTGAAGATACTAAAGAGGACTCTGGAACAAAATAAGAGAACATGGCACACAAAATTGAAATTAGCTCTTTGGATTGATAGGGTAACACTCAAGATGGCAACTGGTAAGTCTCCTTTTGAGTTGGTATATGGTTTACAAGAAAGATTGCCAATTAACAATCTATTACTAGTATGCCAATTCATACAAGAAGAAAATTTAGATGTCTCTAACAATATGCAAGATAGAATTACACAGTTGATTGAATTGGATGAAGGAAGGAGAAATAGTCAAAGAGAAAACATGAAATTAAAGCAAAAGATGAAGTATCTGTTTGATAAAAGAGCCACTGAGAGAAAGTTCTAGGCTGGTGACTTGGTTCTACAATGGAATTCAAGGGTAGAGGACAAATTTAAGCACAAGAAATTTGAGTCTTTATGGCTAGGACCTTTTATTGTTTCAAATTTTTTTGGCAAACACTCATATTTGTTAAAGAATATGGAGGGAGAAAGTTTTGAGTTGCCTATGCATGGGAAATTCTTGAAGCCTTTCTTTAAGTAAAGATCAAAGCAATGCACAAGTGAATATGTATCATATGTAAATATTTCCCTTCTTTGTTTGTAAATTTCTATAAATATTTCCCTTTTTGCTTTGGGTGTTTTGCTCCATTTTTTGAAGAGGTCTGCAACCAGAGATTTTGTGGTTCTTTGCCATAAACTGTGTTTAGTTAATCCTCATTAGAGCCACTATTGGTTGTATTCCTAGTTCTGGTCTATCTACAAGAATTTTTTTGACCCTCATGCTTTTCTTTCCTAAACCTAAAAGTCTCTCAGTTCCTTGTAATTTCCCAGTTGAAATTTTATAGGGTCTTCGGGTCAAAAATCTATGTAAAAGTACAAAAACCTCTAAACCCTAGGTCTTTTTTTATAGGAAAAAATGAGAAAAACCCTAAGATGATTATCTTACTTCTATTTTGGCATTACTTTTTGAAAATCACTTAAGTCATGTGTTTTAAGTCATGGTTGCCTAGTCGCGTGATCTTGACAGCATATTCATTTTTATCTTGAGACTTAGCGATTGGCTTAAGTTGGGATGTCTCTCAAAGAATTGGAATATTCCTTCTATGTTATGAGACTTTGAAGAGCCCTTTAGTCACGTGGTCTCTAAATGAGAAGACAGGTCAACAATTTGTGACAGGGCCCACAGATGAGTTGCGGTGTCGTGAGAAAAGACTAGCAGTTAGTAATTTGTTGTGAGACTTGGCAATTTATTCATGTCGCATAGTTGTTGAATTGGTCTGTAGTTAAATAATTAATGCAAAGCTTATGTCACGTAGTCTCCAAATGGATGGTAGTTGAGGAAAAGATGTTGAGACTTCGCGACTAACCATATGCAGTTTTGAGAGATAACACAGTCAGGTTGTCGCAAGATTGAGATGATGAGTCAGCTTTTCATTCAGCGATACAGAGACAAGTGAGGAAGGAGAACATGTCCAAAGATGAGTTGATTAATAAGATTATTGCGTAGTCTCCCAATGGAAAAATATCATTTAGTGATTAAGATACTATGTAAAAACCTTTGTTGTCGCGTAGTCTCCAGAAAATCTGAGGGTATATAAATTACTCAGCGATTCAACAGAAGCTGTCAGATGCAATGATTAAAGGATCCAATGGTGGTTGCAAATTCTCTAAATGAAAGAGTCTAAAGGAAAAGGTACTCACGACTTAGAAATAAGGGTATGTCGCGTAGTCTCTAGATGAACCAAAGGGTAAAAGGCTTGTCGCATTGTCTCTAAAAGATTTGTCACTTAATAGTTGTATTCAGCGATTAAGTGACCAAGGGTAGTCATGGGGTCTCTTAAAGGAAAATAAACTTTTGGAAACATGGAGATAACTGTAAGGGATAAAGGTAACCATCAGTCATGGAGTCTTTGAGTAAAATATGATTTAGAATTTTCATCTAGCGACTTTGATTTGCACAGTCGCGTGATCGCCAGAAGTAAACTATGGTTAACCAAGAGAGAGAAAGTAACATGGTCGCTAGATCTCTAGAAGAATAAAGGGTTAAAGACTTGGGTTAGCGACAAGGAGATTATACACAGTCGTGTAGTCGCTAGATATGAAATCATAAGAAAAGGCGGCAGTGGCTAACATGACAACATGAATCATTTAGCGCCCAATGACAAGCTTGGATATTGATTACTGTGTATAAAAGGTAGCTGAGATGTATGACAAAGAGCCAATCACATAGAGACATGTCATCACCTTCAAATTTTATAAGGTTTTCTCTGAAGATACACATACATGAATTTGATTTCCTATCACACTCATGGGCTACAACTAGGTTTTCAATTAATTCCATAGCATGCTGAATTGAAGACATGAATTGATGATTTTTTCAAATGATGAGCCGTGTGCTTGGAACAGTTACCTTAAAGAGTTGATTGAAGGTTCATTTTAACTTATCTTGCTTTCAGAATTTCAGAATGAAGAAGTGCTAGGTATTATGAGAAGAGAGAAGAAATTAGATAAGTTGCAGAGTACTCAATTGATCAGAAGGTTTTCAATTTCTGAGAACTATGCACAGAGAAGTAAAGTGAGTCTTAAAAGGAGATTTGTTTCAATATCGTTGAATAAAAAGGGATTGAAACAAAACAAAGATGAGTAAAGCAGTTAGTGTAGCTTCTACCAATGGGAGAAGTGAATAGATAGATGAAGAGGCTAAGGGGAAATGAAATTACTCAGATGAATTCCTCAGATTGCTTCCGGGTTCAACTTAGAATAGGAGGGAAAATGCTAATGTGCTTATTGATGACTATTGCAACATCAGGGATGTTGATACTCTAGGAGCTACATTTTTTTCCCTGTTAAAATAATTCTATAAAATTTTTGATAAAGCCATCCCAGTATCAAACCCTTGGACCTGTGGTTTGGCTAGATTGATTGTTCCTAATGTTTACATAGATGTAGATTTGTTCTTAGGCCTCACCAGTCATTGTGATATCTTGTCTAAGACAATTAAGAGAAATGATGGCACTGCCCTGCTCATCCTAAATAAAAATTCATTTATGCAAGCTTTTGGCTTATATAGTACTATGTCTAGCAAGATTGACATTACTAAGAAAGAGGCGAGGTACAATTTGAAGCCTGGTATTGCTAGGGGACAATTACAGAAACACATTCTCAAGGAGATAAAAAACCATCTTTCTCCTATGTCTGGGATAGCCCCATATTACTTCAAGGACCTACATTTCTACATTAAGTATGTCACCTATGCCCTGTGTAGAGTGCTAGGGATAGATGGGGATGCAGAGAAGATTAATGCCAGAATATTGATGATGGTGCTAGATTTAAAGGAGGTACATTCTAGCACTAGCTATGATTATATACAACATATCATTGACAAGATGCATGAGGGATTTATAGCAACTCAGAAGAAAATGAAGGATCCTAAGGAGAAAGAACCCAAGTTCTTCCATTACTCCATCCTCATGAATCTCCTGTTACATTTTAATTTTGTGATCATGGATGTGAATAATTTGAGTCCTCAAAGGGTTTTTCGATATGACCCTAATCCCATTCAGTTTTGGGTAAAGGTTTGGAATTATACATCCAAGGACTGTGACTATTGTGCATTTTAGAATTGGATTGTGTATCCAATAGTACAGAGCATGGGCATCAGCAGGACAAAGATCCCAATTAAGATCATGTAGCTACTAAGGCCTAATGAATATTTAGGTAAATGGGAGGGAGACCATAATTGGGGAGATTTATTTCTAGAGGATAATTTTACCATAATAAGGATATATGGATGTATTCATCCACCTCATATCTTGCCTTACCATGTACCAACAAGAGTGGCTACCATGGAATTTATATGGCAATTATTATTAATAGATAATGTGTACTTTGCATCACACAGGAAGGGGACCTTAACCCCTAGACAGTTCAGAATTTCCAATTTTACTATTGGCAAAGGTTCCATTGATTTAGTCAGCCAGTGGTTGGAAAGTTGCAGAATGGGGGCAGCCTCATGCAGATACATTGATCTTGAGGGTTTTATGGTAGGAGTCAGAAGGCTCTACACACCCACAATCCCCAATACAAATGTTCATTGTGAATGTATTGAAGAGGATGCAACAAGAAACCTCCTTAATGAGGATGAGATCAAGACAAGGAGATCAAGGATTCAGGAATTGTTGAACCTAAAGACATAGATCAAAAGAAATGGATTGGATTTTGGAGGTTTCTACCCTGATTTGTCATATTTTGATAGAATAAAAGCCATGATTGATAATTTTTATGTGCTTTGTGAACAGCTTGAGAATGATCTTGACAAGAAAGGAGCCCAAGAGCCAGATCATTTAGAGTCTGAATATGATAGTAGCAGTGATAGTGACTATCCCCTTCCAACTAGATATGCTCAACCTCAGCAGAATGTTGCAAAGATACCACAGTTGCAGGGAGCTGAGGGCCACATTATTGATTTGACAGAGGCCACACAACCTGATGATGTAGAGAAGCCTTTAGCCAAAAGGAAAAAGATGGAAGTAGGCCAGCCTTCAACTAAGAGGCAAGAAAAGAAAAGGGATAGAGAAAGTGACCTAGTTCCTGGAAATAGGTTATATGACCATAACCTAAGGAAATTAATAAGGCAGGGTGAGAAAAAGAGACCTGACATGGAGGAAAATGTTGAATTACCTCTCAAGGCTTGTATTGATGAAAGGTTGATACATCAACAATAGTTCTTAAATGATGATAATTTTATCAAAACTAAGGAGTTTAAAGACTTCCTAAGGTGGTATAAAAAGGAGCACATTAGAGCTCAGTTAACTGTTGATGGGGAGGAGATAGTGACAAATGAGGCCCTAGTGGCCCTACAATCATATGACCTAGACAGTGAGGATATCTCACCTGATGAGGCCAGGAAAATGGTATTGAGTAGTGGCATATTGCTTGCCGAGGGTTGGTATTTGGCTTCTGCCTTCATAATTGATCAAATATGAAAGAAACCAGATTTGAAGATGGCAAGTGAGGTGCAAATGGGGGATATGATTAAGGGAATTGGGTATAGCCCAAAATCTCAAGTGTTTGCCATGTGGAGCCTTTGCCCTAAGGACTAGAAGCCTCAGCTGGTAAACATTTAAGAAAACATGGTAGGCAACCAAATGGTCTGGTCAGTACAGAATACAGGGGATTTGGAAATATCCTAGATCATGACACATTGGGAACACTTGAATGAGGACAAGACTAAGCAGCTGTTTGATAAGTGTAGCACATTGATAGATGAGACTGGTGCATTAGCCAAAGACCGAGATATGTGCCACATCAAAATACACTAGCAAGGTCAAGTGATTGAAATATTATTGAAGGAATTAGAAGAGAAGCCTGAGGTGGTGTATGTGCTTGCTCAACAACCTTTGCAAATTGAAGAAAAAGCAAAGTCAGAAGAAGTGGTTGAGAAAGAGGATGTAGGAGAGAAGAAAATGAAATTGCTTTGAATGCATTAAGGGGCATTTTACAACATAGGATTAATATATTAAAGGATAAAACTTATGTTTTCCTTAATGCTTACAATAAATTGCCAACTTTACATACTGAGGTAATGGGGTATCTTGATACATTAAACCCCTATTTTACCAAATGGTCTACCAGGGTGCAGTTGTTTGAAAAGCCCGCTTCTTTGCAAACCCTAAGATCAGATTTGCCTGAGATAGTAACAGAGGTGAAAGATGAGGTCAAAAAGGTTAATGTTGCTCTCTCATTCTTCAAGGGAAAATTGAATCAAATAGAGGTTAAATTGAGCCTCTTTTCTATAGATTTTAATAGATTTGTTGCTTCCCTAAGAGGAGAAGATGATCAGGTAAAGGCCTTAGATGCTTGGAGGAATGAATTTGACAGCAAAATGCCAAATAATGAGGCATTTATTTTGGGATCAGATTTGGATGTTGAAGGATTTAATAAGATATTAGATGAAGCCTTCAAGGCAGAAACTGACATTAATAAGATTTTAATGGATGTTAAGAGTATCACAGATGTCAGATGGGAGAGACAAAAGGCACAAGTACAGGGTACTCAAGACTTCAAGTGGCCAAAAAATGATGAAGTGATAGCATGGGAGCTGATGACTAGGTTAAAGAAGAAGAAGACTATAATTGAAGAAGAAATTCTAGATGAAGAGTAGAAGGGAACACTTGGCACCTTACCAATGAGCATAGGGAGGTTAGCTATAAATAGAGATGAGTGTACGTTAGCCTATAATGGTAGTCACTTAGTCTTAATGTAACCATTAGAAGCTATCCTGAACACTGTCAGACAAAGGCTCCAGTTTCCAGAAGAGACAAAGAATATCAAATCTACATCATCTGTTTTTGTCCTCCCACCGCTTCCAAATTCTCTTATTTTTTCTTTTTCTGTTCTTTTAGGGTTAGGTTCCTTAAACCATCCGAATCTTGTTTCATCCTAAAATAAAGGATTCCAAGATGGTTAAGGACCTATATATAGGACCAAATTTGTAATTGTAAAAAGGGGGATCAAATATAATTGAGGACAGACCTTTTGATTTCTGTTTGTGTTTTGAGCTTTTAAGCCTTTATATGTACTTGAAGCAGAATAGATGAATAAAAATACAGTGCAATTTTATTCTACATTGTTGTTGTCTCTTTGCTTATTGTATGTACTCTTTTATGTTTAATTTGTAAGGCATATTAAATATATTGGCTATAAGGTAGCTATCTAATTATTTGCAAGCTTCTTCTAAGGGGAGAATTAAACTTTGTGAGTAGTTTTAGAGAGTACTGCAATAACTAAGGATTTGATACAATATTGTAGAAGTGACAGGATAAGTTTGCAAGGTATTTTATCTGATTTGTATGTAGGTTGTAAGGTATCCTACAGTATTCCTATTCATATTTTTCTGTGGATTTACATCTTTTGACTCTATTTGCCCAAGGATAGGCACTAGTCTAAAGTTTGTCAAGTGATTTATCATCATCCAAGCATTAAAAACTATTTAAATCAATCACTTTCAGAATATTTTGTTAAAATCAATTGTGTACTTAAATGTCATAGTTGGCATTTGTTGATTTCTTGAAGAGTAAATCAAATAGGCTATTCCTCCTAAATTCATAAGAGTTGCAAAAAGGAAAGAAGAATGTATTTCTTAATCATGTTGCTGTCTACTATCATCAAGATACTGATTTGGATTGTCAAGCTTATCCTCAGGATAATCATAGTCATCTGTATTGTTATATACATGTCCATATAAAATAGAGCATTCAACACATAAGGTTTAATCCACTCTAAAGATACTGTTAAGATAGTAATTAGTCATAGGTAAAACCTGCCTAAGTCAGTGGATCTCAAAAAAGAAGGAGGTGGTAATAGGTATCCCCAGTGTTATCAAGAACCTCATCCATTAGTGTTTTCCCTTGCTTGAGTCATAGTGTCAAAAGGAATTAAGGCATCATAGAGTTGTTTAATATTTCAAGTATCTTTCAGAGGCCTAGCAAGAAATAACACTAACACACATCTTTGTTACTTCTTATATGTGTGTGTGTGTGTGTGTGTGTGTTACATCATTTAGATAGATCTCAAATACAATACAAAATATAATAAATACTTATAAAAATAGTAAATACAATGTCGGTAATCTTGTACTACCAAAGTATACATAATTCACAATAAAAATCCAACTTAGCACATTTGGATTCTATTGTATGCTCCCTCAATCATCACGACTGTTCAACTGCTCTATTTCACTGTTCCACTATCTTCGCATGTCTTTAGAACATTCTAACTCTCTACAATCAACATGAAAACACAAGAAACATTAACTGAAGGTCATACATATCTCAAGATGTCTTCCTCTAAGCTTGCGATTCATCAACTATCATATATGATCTTCACTGTCCAAAATAGTTCTGCTATACATTGTACTTATCTTTCTACACTTAGTCAATTTTAATACTGTATCTCCAAAACTATGCTTAACTCCAAGCGATCATTATATCAGATTTGTTTCAATAAATGAAAACCCTCAAGTGTCTCATATCACACCAAAAACATCACTTGCCAACATATTCTACATGTCGAAGACATTAGGACTTAAATTCACTATAAGTATGAGTGTCTGAGAGACTTTGAGATCTATAAGGAGATGAAGGACATGATAGGAGTAGATAGAAAATGGAAAGAAGAGTTTGCATATGTTTAAAATCTTAGTTTCATGTGAATGATAGAACTCTATAAATTTGACGAAGAGGAATGGATCAAAATCATTTTGAGCAGAGTACACAACCAATTCATTTAGATTGGAGATCAACCAGTAAAAATATGGAGTGAAATGATTCATGGAATAATAGGTTTGTATAATTTTGGAGTCATTCATGTTGCGGAGAAGAACAAAAAGAAACAAGTAGAAAACCTAACGCATTCACGATGGAATAAGAGAGTGATGACCATTAATGACATATTTCAAAAAGATGTCAGAATAGTTTCCATGGTTCTTGGATATAAAATACACTATAGAAGCTGACCTAAGTTGGTATCTGTAGGAGTAATCATGATGGCCTATAAAATGGTAAAAGAAAATGTGAAGTATAACCTTTGCGAAGTACTTGCACAACAATTTTTGGAGAATGTGGAGCAGATAAAAAATGATAAGTATAAGGCATTCACGTTTTGGTCTCTATTGGTACACATGTACATCCACATTGTACATAGCTTTCTTGGTATGCACCTATAGCTTTGAAGGAGAGTAAACCTGCTTAAATTTAGATTACACAGAGTTACATAAGACATAATAGTACATGGGTTGATGGTAAACTCTTTGGTATGATTAAGAAGATGAGAGAAAGAATGAGGATACCTGAGGCTTTGGTAGAAAATTATAAGGATAAAATTTGTTTCATGGTTGAAACTGGTTGTGTTTTATTTGAGGAAGTTCAACCTACAATGAAGTGGTGTTATCCTCTGTGATATGAGGTCAGTGCAGATATTTTGACTATGCTTGAGTTGAACACATACTATCCTCAGTAATGGATCCATCCAAAGAAATATGGGGCACATATGAAGATAATTTTGTGAAGATAAGGGGAGAACACACTCAAGCTGCAAGGAAGAGGAAAGTAGAAAATTTGGTGGATAATCTAGCAGCCAAGGCTGGTATTACAAATTAGGAGATGAAAAAGGTAAGGAATATGATAACACAATGTGATGTTGGTTTGGTGATCATTTCTCTTCCAGCCCTTCCACCTCCAGAGATAGTGAAAGTTATCAGTACACCTCCCAATGTACTTTATGTACCTGAAACTACACCTACACCACCTAAGATGACATCACAAGAAGAGAAACCAAAGGAGTTGCCTAAGAGAACCACTAGATCCACAAAATCGGACTCTCTACCTAAGAAATGGAGGAAAAAAGTTGTTAAGGAGAAAGAAGAGGAGAATAAAGTAGAAGAGAAGAGCACAGAGGTGAGAAAACTTTGGAAGCATGACATGAATATACTAGAGAAGAGGATCATTGAGTAGGGAATGATTATCTCATTGATTATATACCATGAGAGGTATGATGCATCTAATCAACTTTTGATTGAGGACATGGTCATAAATCATTTACTTTTTTTTAAGAAGAATTTGTTACAAGTTGAAGGAAGTATACCTGAGGATCTTTATGAGAAGTTAGAGCTAAGAAAATAGTTAGCACAAATTATAAAATGAAACAATCAAAACACAAGCTATAGAAGATATGTTACCAATTTCTTAGGTTAAAGAGATGGAAATACTATTGAATGTTATAAAACTTTTAGTGAAAAGTAAGTCAATATTGGTGAAGATAATGGGGACAATGTATGATGAAGTGATTGAGGAAACATAAAAGGCAATAGAGAAGGTTATTATGGGGATTGAACATGAGAAGTCCTCACCTCCCAAGGATACTAATCCTAAAACTATTATAAATGGTGATTCATCAAGGATAGCATAAGTTGCAGATGATGGCCAATTTTTTAGTGCTATGAAGCAGCTAGATTTCTTTGTTACTAGTGTGCCTATGCCTTTGGACACTTCGCTAGTGATCCTTTTGAAGGGAATACTACCAATGTTGCAGATATTAGAAGAAGCATGATGGGGAGCTTCTTTCTCTTGAGTCATCTTAACTCTCTCCTAGGCCTTCTCTCTGACCTAGTACGGCTTCTTCCCAAATGCTAACCTAAGGGTAGAATCCTATCTTCAAATACCTTTCTCTGCAAGAACCTCTATACCCATATGGAATTTACACTATACTACATCTACAAGGATGGATTCTACTTCACCAACTCAAAATCATCCAAAAAATTTCAGGGTAGACATCACACTTCCTTTAGCTTAATTACTTCATTCTTGAAGATTTAAATCCATAGCTCATCCATACATTAATCCAATTACTTAATTCAAGGAGTAGGCCTACTAGTTCCTTATAGCCCTAATCGGGCTCCTAATCTACATAAAATCCCAAAATTTGGAAAGAGTCCCCAAAAATAATCTTGGATCTAGATACCCTTTTTGAAAATATGAAGGATTTTGAAGGTTAGGGTTCTTCAAACCATCCATACAATGCTGCAAAACCTTTAGGGACCGATTCCTTAAAAGTAGGTCTATTAGGCCTATTTATAGAATATCTTCACAAAACCTGATGAAATGGATTCATCATCCTCCACTAATGCTTAAAATGTCTAGCCACATCACCAAGGACATCCTCCATGCATTGGATTCCTTCATTAAATCCTACCCTGCAAAGAAAATACTTTGTTTCTCAATTGACCCTAGTCGGGCAACAACCAAGCTCGCATAGGGAAAGAGATCAAAATATACCAGTGTCATCTCTATTCCAAAATAAAAAATGAAAATTATATACAATTATCCCTCTACCATTTCACCAAGGCCCATGTTTTTTCCATGAGTAGAAATGCCTAGGGAGTCATTTAACTATGTACAACTATGTCTAGTCTAGAGAACACACAACATGAAGTTTATTTACATTCAATACACAAAACACAATCACAATGCTAACCTACTTCAACATAAGTTAAAATACTGTATAATTCCTAATTACAATTAAATAGTAAGTAATTCAATCCATTAAACCATGCTTAGGACAAAAATACAGTTATTGCTCCTTCCAAATGCTTAGCAAATTATGTCAAATGGTAACCAACCCTCTTACATGGATTCCAATACTCTTAAATACATCTGGACAATTTATTAGAACTATCTAAACCAACCCATAACTACCTTTGGGTGGTTTTTTTATCTTTTTGCAAATTTGTTGTGAAGCGACTTTTCAAAGTTGCAAAAGTTGCTTCACAACTTTTACAACTTTTGCATTTTTTACCTTTTGATGTCCTAAACCAACATGATGGATCCAAATCACCACAAAAACAATTCTAATAATTCCTTAGGACACAAATAGTTTCTTTCCACTATTCTAGATACTCTTTCCCAAATTTTCCATATTTAGGCTTACATCTCCTTCTTAGGACCAATTGACATAATTGAAAGCATGTCACCACAAAAATACATATAACTAACACAAATCACCCTAAACTAAACACAAACCACTAAAAAAATCTTTAAAACTAGAACTTCATGATTTGACATGACCAACCACTAGGTGCTCCTGTACCATACTCCCCCTGGACATAGACGTCAAGTTACTCCTTGGGTTAATATTTCATGATCTATACCTAACTACTTAAACTCTCCTTCAACTATCAATGTAGCCTATTCTTATGGAAGGTTGTACCATTTCATGATATGTTCCATTTAATGTCTTCTTCTTGATTCTTGATTCCATGATTCTTTCTAATTTTGGCTTAGGTATGGGTTGTCAGGAAACCTCCTTTATAAGTTCTCGCAGTTCATTAGAAATCTATGTTTCTGGTGGAAATTGATCCTTGTATGCATTAAACTGATGAACATTGAAGATTGGTGAAATGGAAAACTATGAAAGTAGATCAATCTATATGCATTATCCCCATGCTTTTCTATTATTTTGCGTGGACCTTTTCTCTTCCTCAGTAGCTGTCTAGGTATGCCCTTCTGTAACCTTTCCTTGCTCAAATGCACCATGACTAGATCCCCAACTGAAAATTATAGATCTTTCTTCTTTATATCCACCTTAAAATTTAACCTTTGTTTTTCCTCTGTGATTTTTTGTTTCACTTGATCATATATTGCTTTCATTGATTGGGTGAAGTCTTCATCATGCCCATTCTTTCCCTCTATGTTTCCCAAATCTCTAAGCTCATAAATTCCTATGGGACGAATACCCTACACTACTCCAAAGGGACTCTTACCAGTAGTCCTATTGACACTGTTATTATAAGCATATTCAGTCTGTGGTATAACTTGGTCCCACATTTTCCCATACTACTTGGTTAGACATCTCAAAAGGTTCCCTAAGACCCTATTTATGAGTTTTGTTTGGCAATCTTTTGGGGTGTGATAAGTTGACCCAAAAGAAAGATTTATTCCTAACCTCTTCCACAAATTTTTTCAAAAATGCTCCATGAACTTGACATCTCTATCTGAGACTATACTGAGAGCTAACCCATGGATTCTTACAACTTCCCTAAGGAAACAGTGAGCTATATAACTTGCATCATGTGTTGTCTTGCATGGGATTAAATGAATCATCTTACGGAACCAATCAACAAATACAAAAACACTATCCATACTAGTACTTTTTCTTGGTAATACCAATATAAATCCATGCTAATACATTCCCATGGTCTGTTTGGAATGGGAAGTGGTTGATATAAACCAGCATTAGAAGTAATATCTTTTTCTTTCTATCATACAAAAAATTTCTCCACATACTTTCTCACGTCTCTCTGCATCCTTGGCCAATAATAAAACCTCAAAACCAATTCAAGGGTCTTATTGAGACAAAAAAAGCCACTAAGGATCACGTTGTGTTTCTCTTATATTAGGTTCTCCCTCATAGACCCCTTGGGCACACATAATTGTCCTCCCCTAAATAACAACCAATTTTGTAAAGTGTAATCTGAAAACTGACTGTGTAAGTGGTTGTTGAATTCCACCCACACCTTATAGGCCTCTAAGAAGTATTCATCTTCTTTGTATGGATCCTTGAATATTTCTACCCCAATACTTGTAACTGAACCTCTTGCATAGTGAGTAGCCTTCATCTAAGGGCAACAGAAACCTTATTCATCTCCCCCTTCTTATTCTTTATAGTGAAGGTATAAGCATGTAATAACTCCATGCAACTTCAAATGTTTGTTACTTAACTTCTTTTGGGTGTTTATGTAACTGAAAGCTTGATTGTCCATAAAAACTACAAACTCTTTGGGTAGGAGATGATGTCTCCACTTCCTAAGGGCTTGAACTAGGGCATAGAGTTCTAGGTCATAGGAGGAGTACTTCTTCTTGGCCTCATTCAACTTTTCACTATAAAAATTCATTGGTCTACTTTTTTGGGTTAAAACAGGCCCCTGCTATGCTACTAGCATCACAATCCAATGTAACCAACTTTTCAAAACTTGGTAACATTAAGATGGCTTCAGTGGCTACCTTTGTATTTAATAATTCAAAACCTCTATTGGCTTCTTTCATCCACCTAAAATTGGTCTTTAACCCACCCTTTATGGTATTTAACACTGGAGCACATATGGTACTTAAACCCCTAGTAAATTTCATATATAATTTGGAAAGCCCATGGAAACTTCTTACCTTTGTACCATATGTGGGAGTAGGCTAGTTGAGTATGGCCTCCACCTTGCTAGGATCCATCTTCAATGACCCTTGTGACACCACAAACCTGAGATACACCAACTCTTATTTTAGGAACTCACACTTCTCCAAGTTCATTGCCAAATGTTCTTGTTGTAACCTCTTCAACACAATTTGCAAATACTTTGAGTACTCTTCCTTTGTCTTACTGAAGATGAGGATAACATCAAGATATACTACCACAAATACCCCTATGTGGTCCTTAAGAACTTTTTATCAATTTCATGAATGTTCTTGGGGCATTGGCAATAACAAATGGTATGGAAAGCCATTCATGCAATCCTTCTGTAGTTTTGAAGGATGTCTTCCACTCATCCCCTTCCTTTATGTGGATTTGACAATATCTACTCTTTAAATCCAGCTTTATGAAGTATTTAGCCCTGCCAAGGAAATCCATTAGGTCCTCAACCCTAGGGATTGGAAACCTATATCTTATTGCTATCATGTTGATGGATCTAGATTTTTTTCATAACCTCCATTTACCTCCTTTTTTTATGCCAAAACTACTAGCACTACAAAGGGACTTATGTTCTTCTTAATGATCCCTTGATCCAACAACTCCTACACTTGTTTAGCTATCTCATTATTCTATTCAGGAGTAATTTTGTAAGCTTCTTTTTTGGGCAATGATGCTCCTGGTATGAAGTCAATTTGATGACTTATAGGTCTCTGTGATGGTAATACTAATGGTGAACCATCACTAACAACATCCTTAAATTGCTCCAAAAGTTAGTGTATCTCCTTAGGTAAGGATTTTTGTGCTTCTGTCTTCTCCTCCTTAGGCTTCATCATGAATGCATAACACCCTTCATCATCCTTTTTATGAACTTGCATAAACTCTTTTCCTCCTACTACCAACACATTATTACTGGTCTTCACTCCATCTTCTTCCACCAAAAGGCTAAATTTTTTATGTCACTCCATCCTTTTGAAAAGAATAAGAATTCTTTTCCATAGCATGCATGGCTTTTCTGTCAAACTTCCATGGTCTTCCAAATAGAATATGGGAAGCATCCATGAGAATTATGTCACATATTATTTTGTCATTATAGCCTCCAATTCTAAACTCAATCCAAGCTTTATGAGTCACTAGGACATGTTTCCCTTTGTTCAACCATGTTACCCTATAAGGATGGTCATGAGACATCTTAGGAACTCCAAGTTTATTCACTTATTCTTTAGAGATGATGTTTTCAGTTGAATTTGAGTAAATGATCACTTTGCATACTTTACCAAGCATCTTGCATTTCACTTTGAAAAGTGATCTCCTTTGTTTAGGTTCTTTGATCATAAATCTTCTTATCATCATATTTTCCCCACTCTCTAGGTTAAGATTTACTTCAGGAGACTTCACACTACTGGCATCCTCTTGAACATAATTAATCCTTCTCTCTTATTGTGAAGATGTGGTTTTCTAGGACATTTATATGCTAGATGCCCAAATTTTTGGTATTTATAGCATTTCATGTTTGCAAATGAACCTCTGTTGGTTCCTCCACCAGATCTTCCTCTACCCCCATTGTTAGTACATCTACCTCATCCATGGTTACCTCTACTACTATTTTTGTGTCTCTTCTCTATCATTTGTTTCTCCCATTGGGCTCTTGAATCATTTCTTTTACTACAATAGCTTCCTTTGTGACCTCTGGAGTCTCTACCTCTCCCTCTTCCTTTGTTATTTAATTCATACTTTTTCTTTCTCCTTTCCTCAAGCTTAAGAGCTAGTTGATAACACTTCTTCATATTTCTATGTGTCTAGAGACTTATTTCCTCTTGGATACTCCATCTTAACCCATTTATTTACTGAGCCACTTTAATAATTTTATCCTTTGTCACCTTGGACCTTAGGCACAAATTATAAAATTCTTCTATATAGGCACTAACCGCTGAATCTTTTTATTTCATATTCTTCCTCTTCTTCTGGAGTTGTATCTCATAGTCCTATAGAATATAGGTATACATTATATTTTCAACCATCCCTTTCCAAGGGAATATTTTGTTCTTTCCTTCCTTTCCTCTTTCATCCAACACAAACTTCCACCATGTAAGGGCAGTCCCTGTCAACCTTGTTTTTGATACTTTCACCTTTTGAGACTCTGACACACCTTCACATTCAAATTGGTTTTCCAAACACTCTATCCAATCCATGCCAAACTTTGGTTCCATCTTTCACATGTATATGGTTACACCTTCCAATGACATGCAACTCATGGCCTTTAGAGCCCTAACGAATGGCTCCTCTTGTAATATTGGATCACTCTCTAGAAGTGCATCTTCTTCTATAATAGAATTTCCTTTTCCCTCCATCTCTCTTACCTTCTCACTCACTTATATTATCCTCCTCTCTTTCATCCATCTTCTTATCCAACTCTATGTTGGTCACCATGGTTGATTAACCCATAGATTAAAGGTCACTCATGTACCTCTCAGCCCAAATCTTTTAGGGATCTGATACCAATTTGATAGGGAGATTCTTGCTCTTGAGTCATCTTTACTCTATCTTGGGCCTTCTCTCTTTGACCTAGTAGGGCTTCTTCCCAAACCCAAACCGAAGGGTATAATCCTTGCTTCAACTACCCTTCTTTTCAAGAACCTCTCTACCCATATGGAATTCACACTACACTTAATCTACAAGGGTAGATTCCACTTCACCAGCTAAAAATACTCACAAACACTTGCAGGGTAGACATCACACTTTATTTATCCTAATTACTTCATTCTTGAAGATTTAAATCCATATCTCATCCATACATTCATCAAATTCCTTAATTCAAGGAGTAGTCATACTAGTCCCTTGTAGCCCTAATTAGGCTCCTACTCTACATAAACTCCAAAAATTTGAAAAAATCCCCAAAACTAATCTTGGATGTAGATACCCTTTTCAAAAAAATGAAGGATTTTAAGAGTTAGAGTTCCTCAAATCATTCGTAAAATACTGCAAAACCTTTAGGGAGAGAGTCCTTAAAATTAGGGCTATTAGGCCTATTTATAGAAACTCTTCACAAAACCAAATGAAATGGATTCATCAACCTCTACCAATTCTTATAGAGTCTAGTCACATCACTAAGGATATCCTGCATGCATTGGATTCCTTCATTCAATCTTACCGTGCAAAGAAAATACTCTGATTCTCAATTGACCCTAGCCAAGCTATAACCAAGCTCGCCTAGGGAAAGTGCTCAAAATCCACCATTGTCACCTCTAGTACTAAAAAAATAAGTAAAATCCTATAAAATGACCCCTCTACCATTTCACCAAGGCCCATGTTTTTTTCCATGAGTAGAAATGCCTAGGGAGTCATTTTACTATGTACAACCCTGTCTGGTCTAGAGAACATAGAGTAGGAAGTTTTTTTACATTCAATGCACAAAAAATAATCATTGTTCTAACCTACTTCAATGGAAAGGTAAAAAAACAAGTAGTTCCTAATTATAATGAAATAGTAAGTAATTCAATCCATTAATCCATGCTTAAAATAGAGTACACAAAAACAAAGTTACCATTTCTTCCAAATGCTTAGAAAATTGTGTCAAATGGTAACCAACCCTCTTACACGGATTTCAATACTCTTAAATATGTCTAGATAACCAATTAGAACCATAACTACCTTTGGATGGTTTTTCAAATTTTTGCAAATTTATTGTTGAGAAACTTTGCAAAGTTAAAAAAGTTTCTCTACAACTGTTACATCTTTGACCTTTTGAGGTCCTAAACCAACAAGATAGATCCAAATAACCACCAAAACACTTCAAACACTTCCTTAGGACACAAATAGGTCCTTCCCACTATTCTAGATACTCTTTCCCAATTTTTCCCTATTTAGGCTTGCATCTCCTTCTTAGGACCAATTGACATAATTGAAAGCATGTCACCACAATACTAGATTCAACTAACACAATTCACCCTAAAATAAACAAAAACCTCTAAAAAATTATTACAAACTAAAACTTCATGATTGAACAGGACCAACCACTGACTACTCCTACACCAAAGCATTGATCTAAAAGTGACAGAGAAAGGAGAACTCAAAGAGAGTTAAGATGAGGAAGCTAAGGAAGAAGTAAATAAAGTTGAAGTTAAGCATGAAACTCATGTATCTATTTCTTCATCTTTATTGTTGGAAAGTGGAGATAGAACTATGAGCATTGATATTGAGAGAATGGATGAGGATGACTTGATGAAGCTATCCTACATCACATTTGCGAAGATAAAAGAGAGATATGAGTAGAAAGGTGAGATAAAGTCAAGGGTAATGGAAAGATCAGTTGATTATTTCAACAAGCTCCTACCTATACCTCTTAGTTTTCAAGGAAAGGAAAATGTAGAGAACTTGAACAAGGTATTGGATGACTTTGAAAGTTACTATGAGTCCTTGGAGAATATCGTTGAAGAAAAGGAAGAGCATAAATACTTAGCAAAGAAGTTGGAAGAAGTATAAAATTTTATTGCATGGGAATTGGGCATACTAAGAAAGAAAATAATTGAAGCAAAGATTTGTATGTCACATGGAAGGAAGTTATACAACTACTGTGTAAATCCTATTATAGATTTTTAGAAAATTAAGGACATCATAACAGAGGATAGGCTAATCCTAGACAATTTGATGCACAGTTGTGAACTCTTATTAGTCAGGTATTGGTAAAGACTTGGATAGAGGAAGTAAAGATTTTGGAAATTTCTTTCTAGAATGTTCTTAAGGTGGTCTAGATTTTTTGGTAAGTAGTTGTATCAATTTTTTTTTATTCTAAATTTTTGTATACTTTTGTCATTAATGTCAAAGGGAGAGACAAGTATATATAAAAAATGTGCAGAGGATAGATAGAGAAGATAATACATTTAATATGTAAAGGATATAAAGAAGTGTAATATTTCTTTTGTATTGACACTTAGTCATTTTTAATTAAGTGTTTCCATTAATGCCAAAGGGAGAGATTTTTGGTAAGTGGCTCATCCAGGAGTCTTTAGGAACACATTAGGGTTTCCATTTATGGAAACACATCTATTATGGATGATTTCCTGGTGTGAAACACCATTTTTGGATTAAGGCTTGCAAATTGACTAAGTCGAGAAAGAAGGTTTGCAGAGTACAAGAGTAGACTTTTGGTTAGTGAGCATATTATATGGTGAATGTAGACCTATGATCTTACAGGAAGATATATTGGGATATGTATGACCTTCAATTAAGGTCACTTATGTTTTGGATTTGAGTAGTGAGATACAATATGTTGAATAAATGTGAAGATGGGGTTGTAGTGATATAGAACAGATGAAAGGTTGCGATGATTGAGGGAGTATGACATAGAATCCAAACATTCTAAGTTGGATCTAGTTTCTGTATTACCTATACTTTGGTAATGTAAAGTCACCAAATTTTTATTTAGTTTTTTTATAAGTGTTGATTCTATTTTGTGATGTATTTGTAAGTCGACTGGATATGTAAAGTGTATATATTTATAGATGAAGAGATTTTTGAGAAGTTAAGTATAAAGATGATGAATGCGATGAATGAATGGATACAAACAAGTGAATGGATGCATTGTGATGTCAGAATTAGATATATTATAATGTTATCTACAACTAGAACTACCTAAGAATATAAGATTCTTGTTTATGTTCATTTTTATATACATTTTAAAAAAAAATATTTCTGATTGTATGAATTGTTAGCTCAGTGTATACCTTTAACACGGTTTTGTATTCCCCTAACAAGGAAATGTACTAATATAATATTCATCTCCTAACAGGGATAGGTATCCTAATAGGGATAGTATACTTTTAGTGCCTATTTGTGGGTACCATCCCCACCGGGCTTTTCCCTTGGCCAAGGTTTCCTCGAGAATAAATTCATGGTGTTATGAGTTATGTGTTTTCCATTTATGTTCTTTTCATTTCTGCAATTATTTGGTTAAGTTGGAATTTATTAAGTTTAAGTTTAAAGTGTTGTAATATTGATTCAACCCCCCTAATTATTACTCAATCCTAATAGTTACCCCTATAGATATTCCTTCTTCTCCTACATCTTATCATTACCATCATCTCTTTAGAAACAAGATCTTGATATTCATTTTATTCAAGATCTATCTATTAACGCACCATTGAGTGAAGATAAATACCTAGATCCACCTAATATTGTAGAAACAAATAATATTTATGGGATTAATCATCTCCCTATAGAGATCAATCCTCCTACTATACATTCCTTCAAAACCTTTTCATAAAATTTATGATGAAAGCCTTCCACCTTCCAAATGAAAGATATATTATGAGATTGGCTATGATAGTATTTGTAGACAAGCACATGTATAGTAGATAAGATCTTGGAAATATGGACCAAGTTCATATAGATCCTCCTCCTTCACATGGCACTAGATATAAAACTTAAGAAAATATTCTTCGCAACCCTTTTCAAAAACTTATTACTCATTTCTTGTCTAAGAACAACACAAAAACTTCCCTTTCCGCCTCATCTCATAAGATCACTGTACAAATTCAAGAGCTTATATATATTGGTATTTTAAACATAATTCCTTAGCATTCCTTTTTCTTATTAATTTTTTCTCCATCATGTAATCTCATTATCTTACTTCGTTGGGTACTCTTTTTGTTTAATGATATCTATTGTGAGAAACATAATAGGTCCTTTCCTTTGTCCTTCCACATTGGGGGAAAGGTATCTTTATCTTATTCATTCTCCTTCTAAAGGACCCCTTATCTCTTTTTTGATTAAATCTCTTATACTGTGATCTACTTCCATGCATGGAATTGTGTTTTGAGGATCTTTCTCTTAAAGGGATTGATATTCGTGTTTATAACATCTTCCTTTCTCTAAAGTTTATATACCTTATAATTGATTTTCAACTAAGGGTTCAAAATGTGACATATTTTCTCTTTTCAATTTCTCATCCTTTCATAGGATTTATTTTCCCTTCGTGGATTTTTATATATTATAAAATGACATATCTTTTATAGCACCAATTTTTTTCTTTTAATGCAAAACCTTACATCTTTCTTAACAATATTTTTCATGCTTCAAAGGGCATGTCTATTATAAATGATCTTTCAATTAGGGAGTATATGGTGTTTCACTTTCTTTTTCAAAAGATCCATTATCTTTGTGTCATATGCATCAATTCTAATCTGATGTCCTTCCTTGCATGGACCTATTTACAATATCTTCCTTGCTTGGAAGTGTATATATATTGTGATTTATCATTATCTCAGTATGCATAATTTGTTGTCATTTATCTTGCCTCTATTATTGGGGAAAAATATGTTTTTCTTTAATAAAAAATTAACAATTTCTGGATTTGATTGTATTATGAATTTTTGCACACCTCAACAGCATATCCCACTCCATTTCCTTCACCAAGGAACTAGAAACCAATAATCAACTCTCATTCCTTGACATTCTTCTCATAAAGAAACATGATGGCTCTCTTGGTCATCGAGTTTATCGCAAAGCCACCCATACCAACCGCTACTTCCACTTGTCTTCTCATCATCACCCCAGCCAAAAAATTGGCATTCTTAAGACCTTGGCCATGAGGGCCTATCGCATTTGTGATAAGGATAATATTGGCCAAGAGTTGGTCCATCTCCGTCATGTCTTCAATCTTAATGGATACACCAACAAAAAAATTTCTAGAGATTTCTACCAAGCCAAGTCTCATTTTTTCTCTAGTGCTAAGCCATCCAAACCTCATGCCCTTCCTTGTGCTTCCATTCCTTTCATTGAAGGCCTTTCCCATAAAATCACCAAGATTCTTCTTAAGAAAGGTCTTCGGTGTGCTTTCAAGCCTTTCTCTTTGGTGAAGAATCGCATCCCACCTCTGAAAGACCAAAGGGACACCCTGCTAGATGCTGGAGTTTACAATATTGCTTTCTCTTGTGGTACTCCCTATATAGGGGAAATAGGGTGTTCGATTTGCACTAGAATCAAAGAGCACAGTGCAGATATTAAACATGAGCGGACTCTTAAATCAGCTCTAGCCGACCATTCCTCTTCCACCAAACACCATATTTGCCTTGAGAACACCGTGTCTTATGCAGAGAAGACAACTTCTTCAAAAGAAAACTTTTGGAAGCCATTGAAATCCTGTATCACCCGACCAACCTTAATCATGATGATGGCTGGAATGTTAGTGTTTCATGGCATCCTCTTTTATCCAATCTTTGCTAATCTTTTTCTTCTCTCCCTTTCTCTTTTTTTTCTCCCCCAGCTTGTGCTCCTTTATTTCCCCCCTCCTTTCCTTTTTTTTCCCCTTCTCCCTTTCCCC
>MU224346.1:459287-471633 GCA_018584345.1 Thuja plicata
TATATATATATACATATATATATACATATATATACATATATATATACATACATATATATATGTATACATATATGTATATATATGTATATATATTCAGTTAGGGTTTCTAGATAGTTTAGGAAGGGAAAATAGAGACAATAAAAGAAAAGACTTTTTTTTTTCTTCTTCACTTTTTGGACCCTAACCCTAATTTCAAATTAGGGTTAGGGGATTTCATATGGGAGGGAAGAGTGAATTTTTAATTTAATGTAAAATAAATAACCCCTCCCTTTAGACTATGGGATACTTTTTTTTAACCTCAAGGATTAATCTTATGGTTGCTCTATTGGTATGGAGTTTTCTTATTATTTATAAATGTTGTAAAGCTAGTCTTTTGACAAAAGGGATGACTAAATAAATATTAGAGGGTAAATATAGTTATAGATTGTATAGTAATGTGGGGATAATAAATTTAATTAATTACTCCTTATCATTAAGAAAATTACTATTTGGTAACTTTATTAGATAATTTCCCCTATAGATTAAAATTTTGAAATTATTTATTGTACTCAACAGTCATATTATAAACATCATTATTTTTCCTATGAGTCCACTTTGTTTTGGATTCTTGGAAATTCAAGGATTTAGTAAATTAAACGTTTAATGGAACTATTGAAAATTAAAAGTTTGACCCTAAATTAATCCAAGCCCTTGAGTCGATTATCTAGTCTTAATGTTTAAGTTATAAGATTTCTCTACGGGACCAGTTTTAACCTAGCCATTAATTAAACAATAATTAAATGATTTAATTGGAAAATATTTTAAGGGGGAGAACCTAATTAAATTTTCTAAATAAAATTTAGGGACTTTTAATGTTATTTTTATGTGATCAATATATGTGGCCAATATACTGACCATTATAAAAATAATATGATGGAAGTGCCTTACCCTAGGGGTTACTTTTAACACGGAATCTTTAAGTTATCAACATACCATATTTTATGAACGTCCTTGGAGACTGAGTATAGGGAGTCTCTCTCTCTATCTCTCCACATCATCAAACTCTATTAATAAATTAAGGGGATGACACGTAAATTCATATAACCTCACCTTGCATAGTTTTGAGTGTTAGTCTAAATTTAACTCTAGTTAAAACGGTAATTAAAAGACCATTTTGTGTAACTTAAACTTCAGTAGGTGACCTTGGGTTAGGGGAGGTTGACACATGGTCATGATTCCCCTTAGACCCTCTTGACTTTAATTTTACTATTTAAAAAAAAAAATTGTGTTTTTGGGCGCAAATTTTTGGGCATGACACTTTCTATCATACAAAACATTGCTCCACATACTTTCTCACATCTCTCTGCATCCTTGGCCAATAATAAAACCTCAGAACCAATTCAAGGCTCTTATTGAGACTAAAATAGCCACTAAGGATACCGCTATGTTTCTCATATATTAGGTTCTCCCTCATATACCCCTTGGGTACATATAATTGTCCTCCCCTAAACAAAAATCCATTATGTAAAGTGTAATCTAAAAACAGACTATGGAAGTGGTTGTTGAATTCCACCCACACCTTACAGGCCTCTAATAAGTATTCATCTTCTTTGTATGGATCCTTGAATATTTATACCCCAATACTTTGTAACTGCACCTCTTGCACAATGAGTAGCCTTCGGCTCAAGGTATCAAAAACCTTATTCATCTCCCCTTCTTATCATTTATGGTGAAGGTATAAGCCTTTAATAAATTCATGCACTTCAAATGTTTTCTACTTAACTTCTTTTGGGTGTTTATGTAACTCAAAGCTTGATTGCCAATAAAAACTACAAACTCTTTAGGTAGAAGATGGTATCTCCAATTCCTAAGGGCTTTAACTAGGGCATAGAGTTCTAGGTCATAGGAGGAGTACTTCTTCTTGGCCTCATTCAACTTTTCACTATAAAAATTCATTTTCCTACCTTCTTGGGTTAAAACAACCCCTACTGCTATCCTACTAGTATCACACTCCAATGTAAACAACTTTTCAAAACTTGGTAACATTAAGATGGCTTGGGTGGCTACCTTTGTATTTAATAATTCAAAACCTCTATTGGCTTTTTCAATCCACCTAAAATTGGTCTTTAACCCACCCTTTATGGTTTCTAACACTGGAGCACATATGACACTAAAACCCCTAATAAATTTCCTATAGAATTTGGAAAGCCCATGGAAACTTCTTACCTCTGTATCAGATGTGCAAGTAGGCTAGTTGAGTATACCCTCCACCTTGCTAGGATCCATCTTCAATGACCTTTGTCACACCAAAAACCCAAGATACAACAATTCTTATTTCAGGAACTCACACTTCTCCAAGTTTATTGCCAAATGTTCTTGTTGTAATCTCTTTGGCACAATTCAAAAATGCTTCGAGGACTCTTCCTCTGTATTACTAAAGATGAGATGTCATCAAGATATGCTACCAAAAATACCCCTATGTAGTCCTTAACAAATTTTTTATCAATGTCATGAATGTTCTTAGGGCATTGGTAAGATCAAATGGCATGACAAGCAATTCATGCAGTCCTTCTATAGTTTTGAAGGATGTCTTCCACTCATCCCCTTCCTTTATGTATATTTGATAGTATCTACTCTTTAAATCCAGCTTTGTGAAGTATTTAGCCCTACCATGGAAATTCATTAGGTCCTCAATCCTAGGGATTAGAAGCCTATATCTTATTGCTATCATGTTGATGGATCTGGAGTTTGTGCATAACCTCCATTTACCTCCATTTTTTTATGACAAAACTACTAGCACTACAAAGGGACTTATGCTCTTCTTAATGAGCCCTTGATCCAATAACTCCTGGACTTGTCTAGCTATCTCATTATTCTATTCAGGGGTGATTTTGTAAGCTTATTTTTTGGGAAATGATGTTCCTGGTATGAAGTCAATTTGATGAATTATAGGTCTCTATGATGGTAATACTAATGGTGAACCATCACTCACAATATCCTTAAATTGCTCCAAAAGTTAGTGTATCACCTTAGGTAAGGGTGTTTGTGCTTCTGTCTTCTCCTTAGGCTTAATCGTAAATGCATAACACCCTTCATCTTCCTTCTTAATAAATTTCATAAACCCTTTTCCTCCTACAACCAACACATTATTACTGGTCTTTACTCCTTCTTCCACCAAAGACTGAATTTTGTATGTCACTCAATCCTTTTGAAAAGAATAAGAATTCTTTTCCATAGCATGCATGGCCTTTATGTCAAACTTACATGGTCTTCCCAATAGAATATGGCAAGCATCCATGAAAATTATATCACAAAGTATTTTTTCATTATAGCCTCCAATTGTAAACTCAATCCAAGCTTTCTCATTCACTAGGACATGCTTGCCTTTGTTCAACCATGTTACCCTATAAGGATGGTCATGAGACATCTTAGGCACTCCAAGTTTATTCACTTCTTCTTTAGAGATGATGTTGTTAGTTGACCCTGAGTCAATGATCACTCTGCATACTTTACCAAGGATCTTGCATTTCACTTTGAAAAGTGATGTCCTTTGTTTAGGTTCTTCCCTAACTAGTTCTTTGATCATAAATCTCCTTATCAATAGATTTTCCCCACTCTCTAGGTTAAGATTTACTTTAGGAGACTTCACACTATTGACATCCTCTTGAACATATTTAATCCTTCTCTCTGATTGTGAAGACGTT
This sequence comes from Thuja plicata, assembly GCA_018584345.1. Taxonomy (NCBI): domain Eukaryota; kingdom Viridiplantae; phylum Streptophyta; class Pinopsida; order Cupressales; family Cupressaceae; genus Thuja; species Thuja plicata. Next base: position 462,971 of record MU224346.1, read on the forward strand.
GTTCTCCAGGACATTTATATACTGGATGCCCAAATTACTTGTTTTTATAACATTTCATGTCTGCAAATAAACCTCTGTTGGTTCCTCCTCAAGATCTTCCTCTACCCCCACTGTTAGTTCCTCTACCTCATCAATGGTTACCTCTACTACTAGTTTTGTGTCTCTTCTCTACCATTTTTTCCTCCCCTTGGGCTCTTGAATCATTGGTTCTACTACAATAGCTTCCTTTGTCACCTTTGGAGTCTCTATCTCTCCCTCTTCCTTTTTTATTTGCTTCATACTTTTTCTTTCTCCTTTCCTCAAGCTTAAGAACTATCTTATAGCACTTCTTCATAGTTCTAGGTGTCTAGAGACTTATTTCCTCTTGGATACTCCATCTTAACCCATTTAGGTACCAAGCCACTTTAATAATTTCATCCTTTGTCACCTTGGACCTTAGGCACAACTTATAAAATTCTTCTATATAGGTGCTAACCGCTGAATCTTTTTGTCTCAGATTCCTCCTCTTCTTATGGATTTGTATCTCATAGTCCAATAGAATATAGGTATCCATTATCTTTGCAACCATCTCTTTCCAAGGGGATATTTGGTTCTTTCCTTCCTTTACTCTTTCATCTAGCACAAAAATCCACCATGTAAGTGCAGTCCCTGTCAACCTTATTTTGGATACTTTCACCTTTTGAGCCTCTGACACACCTTCACATTCAAATTAGTTTTCCAAACCCTCTATACACTCCATGACAACCTTTGGTTCCATCTTTCCCATGAATATGGTTACACCTTCCAATGACTTGCAACTCATGGCCTTTAGAGCCCTAAGGAATGGCTACTATTGTAATACTGGATCACTCTCTAGAAGTGCATCTTATTCTACCACTAAATTTTATTTTCCCCCTGTCTCTCTTACCTTCTCACTCACTTATATTATCCTATCTCGCAATTCATTAAGTTTAGTTTCCATCTTTGCTAATTGTTCCTTTAGGAGTATATTCTCCTCCTCTCTTTCATCCATCTTCTTAGCAAACTCTACATTGGTCACCATGGTTGATTCACCCATAGATTCAAGGTCACTCATGTACCTCCTAGCCAAAATATTTTAGGGATCTGATACCATTTTGATAGGGAGCTTCTTTCTCTTGAGTCAACTTGACTCTATCCTAGGTCTTCAGTCTCTAACCTAGTAGGGCTTCTTCCCAAACCCTAACCTAAGGGTAGAATCCTTTTTTCAACTACCCTTCTTTGCAAGAACCTCTCTACCCATATGGAATTCCTACTAAACTGAATCTACAAGAGTAGATTCCACTTCACCAACTAAAAATACTCACAAACACTTGTAGGGTACACATCACACTTTCTTTAGGCTAATTACTTCATTCTTGAAGATTTAAAGCCATATCTCATCCATACATTCATCAAATTCCTTAATTCAAGGAGTAGTCCTACTAGTTCCTCGTAGCCCTAATTAGGCTCCTACTCTGCATAAAATATAAAAAATTTCAGAAAATCCCCAAAAATAATCTTGGATGCAGATACCCTTTTCAAAAACATGAAGGATTTTTAGGGTTAGAATTCCTAAAATCATTCGTACAATACTACAAAACCTTTAGGGACTGAGTCCTTAAAAGTAGGGCTATTAGGCCTATTTATAGAAAATCTTCACAAAACCCAATGAAATGGATTCATCAGCCTCCAACAATGCTTATAGAGTCTAGTCACATCACCAAGGACGTCCTGCATACATTGGATTCCTTCATTCAGTCCTACCTTGCAAAGAAAATACTTTGATTCTAAATTAACCCTAGCCAAGATATAGCCAATCTCGCCTAGGGAAAGAGCTCAAAATCCACCATTGTCACCTCTAGTCCTAAAAAAAAAGTGAAATTCCATAAAATGATGCCTCTAGAATTTCACCAAGGTCCATGTTTTTTTCCACTAGTAGAAATGCCTAAAGAGTTATTCTACTATGTACAACCCTGTTAGGTCTAGAGAACATATAGTAGGAATTTTTTTTTTACATTCAATTCACAAAACATAATTATTGTTCTAACTGACTTCAACGAAAAGGTAAAACAACCATTAGTTTCTAATTATAATGAAATAGTAACTAATTCAATCCATTAATCCATGCTTAGGATAGAAATACACAAAAATAGAGTTACTATTCCTTCCAAATGCTTAGAAAATTGTGTCAAATGGTAACCAACCCTCTTACACAGATTTCAATACTCTTACATATGTCTAGATAACCAATTAGAACTATTTTAACTCACCCATAACTACCTTTGGGTGGCTTTTCATATTTTTGCAAATTTGTTGTCGAGAAACTTTGCAAATTTAAAAAAGTTGCTTGACAACTTTTGCATCTTTGACCTTTTGAGGTCCTAAACCAAAAATATAGATCCCAATCACCACCAAAACACTTCAAACACTTCCTTAGGACAAAAATAGGTCATTTCCACTATTCTAGATACTCTTTCCCAATTTTTCCATATTTAGGCTTACATCTCCTTCTTAGGACCAATTGACATAATTGAAAGCATTTCACCACAATACGAGATTCAACTAACACAAGTCACCCTAAACCAAACAAAAATCACTGAAAAAATCTAACAAACTAAAACTTCATGATTGAACAGGACCAACCACTAACTGCTCCTACACCAAAGCATTGATCTGAAAGTGATAGAGAAGGGAAAACTCAAAGAGAGTTAAGATGAGGAAGCTAAGGAAGCAGTAAATAAAGTTGAAGTTAAGCATGAAACTCGTGTATCTATTTCTTCATCTTTATTGTTGGAAAGTAGAGATAGAACTATGAGCACTGATATTGAGAGCATGGATGAGGATGAGTTGATGAAGCTATCCTACATCACATTTGCAAAGACAAAAGAGAGATGTAAGAAGAAAGGTGAGAAAAATTCAAGGGTAATGGAAAGATCAGTTGATTATTTCAACAAACCCCTACCTATACCTCTAAATTTTCAAAGGAAAATGTAGAGAACTTGAACAAGGTATTGGATGACTTTGACACTTACTATGAGTCCTTGGAGAAGATCGTTGAAGAAAAGTCAGAGCATAAATACTTAGAAAAGAAGTTGGAAGAAGTATAAAAGTTTATTGTATGGGACTTGTGCATACTGGGCAAGAAAATAATTGAAGAAAAGATTTGTATGTCACATGGAAGGAAGTTATACAACTACTGTGTAAATCCTATCACACATCTTGATGTGGATAGAAGTCTTGTTGCTACTACAGAACCAGATTGGCTCTGATATGAGATGTTTCTCCTAGATCTCTTAGAGTGTTCATAAACCTAAATTGAGGTAAGTCACTATCAAATTTACCTCCTCTTCAAGACTCAGTCCCCCATCAAAATGATTTTCATCTTCTTCTTGCTGAACCTACACAAATAGATTCATTCTATTCACTTATTCAATTTTTTCTAAGCATTGCTTTCATTCTCTTCCCTAGCCGGACTATTTCCATGCTCACCTAGGGTAAGATCTTCAGACTCTTTTTAATTTCTTCTGCTATAGAAAACAAAAAGGAAACTATATACAAGACCTCCTCTTGAGTTCCATCCCAACACATGACTCTCACCATGCATTCAGGATCCTCGAGGGGCCATTAATGGTTACAACCCAGAATGGGTGAAGAACTAATAAATTGCAAAATAGAAAGAAAGTAAACTAATATACTTGCATGCAAAATGAAAAATAAACTTGATATTCACTAAACACACAGTCTGCAACTTCTCATTCCTGGAAAAAAAACAAAACAATACAACAATATGCAAATATCTAACTTTCGTGTAGCTTCTCCTCTTCTTCAATCTCTACTCTCTAGATCTCTAAAATTAAGGCTTTGGATGTTATTAGTAACCATCCTCTCATTGGAATAATCCTAACAGTTCAATCACTCGCAAGAATCTCTTCAAGAACCGTTACAACTAATCATACTATCCATAAAAGACAAGATCCACTTTTCACAGGTCATTACGACTGAATATTACCGAGCAATAGTAATGCAAATTGAGCTCCAGTGTTGGCCGAGGTGCTAGGAACCAATGTAGGCCAAGCTTCTAGGAACTATTGTAGGCCAAGCTGCTAGGCACTAGTGTAGACCAAGCTACTAGGCACCAGTGTAGGCCTAGCTACTAGGCACCATTTTAGGCTGAGTTCCAGTGATACCAAGTAGCTTATCCAAGATTTCTGATGCCTTGGTTGGATTTCCAGAGGCTTACAAAGTACCTCACGCACACACAACTAAAGGAAGACAACTAAGCAACCTATCTAGACATGGATTGACCTAGTCATTTCCATCTTAGGGAAATAAAACAAATGACCTTCTAAGGTTGACACAAACTCTCCTAACTTGGCTAGAGTGAGTACATGCTAGAAATAAAGAGCTAGGGGTTTGAGTTAAGTGTGCTCCTGCACCATACTCCCCCCAAAAAAAGATAGGTTAATCCATAATTTGATTGAGCATCTTTGGATCAATGCCCAACCTCTTGAATTCTATTTCTCTGATCCAAGTAGCATCAGCATATTCTTTTTCATGTCATCTGACAAGGTTCTCCATGTAGTCTTTGTTCCTAGTCTTCTTGTAGACCCTTGAGTATAGTATCTTTTCAGCTATCATAGATGGAGTAGGGGTTAATTTCATATCTTTTACCTCTTGTATTACCTCTTGAAGGTTCTGATCAATATCTTGAATTGGTCCTTTGTATGCTACCAAATCTGTAATGTTGAAAACCAGTGACAACCCAATGTCTTCAGGAATCTCCACCTTGTATGCATTCTATCCATACTTTGCAAGTATCTTACATGGACCTAGCCCCTTCATCTGGAACTTTTGAGGAACACCTTTTTTCAGCCTATGTTTGTTCAAGTGTACCATCACTAAGTCTCAAATCTGAAACTGAACATCCCTCTTTGATGCATCCACCTTTTGCTTTACCTTTTTAGCATTTTCAATCAAGCTCTTTCTCACACTTTCATGAAATTCTTTCATTGAATGAGAAAAGTCCTCAGCATATACACTACCATGCATTCCTTCCTTCAATTCTCTAAGTTAAAAAATACCTCTTGGGTGAAAGCCATAAACTATTTCAAAAGGATTCTTACCAGTTGATCTGTTCACTGTATCATTGTATGCATATTCAGCTTGTCCAATGATTTGGTCCCATGCTTGACCATACTCCTTTGTGAGGAATCTCAGCAAGTTACCATGACTTCTATTGACCACCTCTATTTGGCCATATGTCTGTGGATGGTAGGTAGATCCAAAAGACAAGTTAGTGCTGAGCTTTTGCCATAAGGTCTTCCAAAAATGGCTCATGAATTTGGTGTCTCTGTCTGAAACAATACTAAGTGGGAGTCCATGGATCCTCACCACTCCACTAAAAAACAATTTTGCAATGTTACAAGCATCATGAATGGTCTTACAAGGTATACAATGTGCCATCTTACTGAATTTGTCCACAACAACAAAAATACTATCATATCCATGCCTTGTTCTTGGCAAACCAACTACAAAATCCATGCTTATGCATTCCCATGGTGGGGTTGGGATTGGAAGTGGCTGATAAAGACCTACATTGGAAGATGTGCCCTTTTAGTTTTGACACACTACACAAATCTCAACATATTGTCTAACATCTCTTCATTCTAGGCCAAGAATAGAACCTAGTGACAAGCTCTTGAGTCTTACTGACTCCAAAATGACCACTAAGTGCTCCATTATGTTTTTATTGAATCAAATTCTCTCTCATAGACCCTTTAGGAACACAAATCTGACCTCCTTTAAACAATAAATCATTCTGCAAAGTATATTCAAAAAACTCACCATGAAAGTTATTTTTAAACTCTTTGCATACCTTGTAGATTTGTGTAAAATCTTCATCTTCAGCATATAGGTCTTCAATGCTATCAATACCTATTCTTTGTAACTAAACTTATTAGACTGTGAGAAGTCTTCTATTCAATGCATCAACAACCTTATTTTGTACTCCCTTTTTATGTTTGATATTGAAAGTGTAGGCTTGTATATACTCCACCCACTTCATGTGTTTGTTGCTAAGTTTGTCTTGAGAGTTAAGGAAGCTGAGAGATTGGTTATCAGTATATACTATGAACTCCTTTGGCAGAAAGTAGTGCTTCCACTTCTTGAGTGCTTGGAATAGAGCATACAACTCTAAGTCTTAAGAAGAGTACTTCTTTGCATCATTTATCTTCTCACTATGGAAAGCTACTGGTTTTCCTTCTTGGCTTATGACAGCCCCAATGGCCACATTACTTGCATCACATTCTACTATAAAAAGCTTATCAAAGCTTGGAATAACTAGAGTAGGAAACTCTGCTATGTTCTCCCTGAGTGTTTCAATCCCTTTGTCAGCTTGTGGTGTCCATTGAAACTTTGTCTTCATCCCACCTCTAATGGTGTCTAACATAGGTGCACAAATCCCACTAAAATTTCTAATGAACTTTCTGTAATACTAAGCTAAACCATGGAAACTCCCCACCTCTGTGGCAGCCTTGGGAGTAGGCCAACTTAGAATGACATCCACCTTTCCTTGGTCCATTTTGAGGTTACCCCGTGACAAAACAAAACTGAGATATACAAGCTCCTACTTCATGAAGTCACACTTCTCCAAATTGATCGTTATCTTTTCATCGTGCAATTTCTTGAAAATAATTTTCAAATGCCTAATATGCTCCTCCTTATTTCTGCTAAAAACTAAAATATCATCTAGGTAGACAACAACAAATTTACCAATGCATTCTACCAATACCTCATTCATAAGCCTCATAAAAGTTGAGGGAGCATTAGACAAACCAAATGGCATTACAAGCCATTCATACAAACCTTCTATAGTTTTGAAGGCTATCTTCCATTCATCTCCTTCATTAATCCTAATTTGGTGGTATCCACTCTTAAGATCAATCTTGCTGAAGTACTTTGCCTCCCCTAAACAATCCATTAGGTCTTCAATTCTGGGTATTGGGAACCTATACCTAATGGTGATTATATTAATGGCCCTAGAATCAGTACAAAGTCTCCAAGCTCCTCCTTTCTTAGGTGCTAAAAAAATAGGGACTACACATGGGCTTATGCTCTTTCTACTTAGGCCTTGGTCTAATAATTCTCTGATTTGCTTGGCTATCTCCTCATTTTGCTTAGGGGTCATCTTATAGGAAACTTTATTTGGTAAGGTAGCTCCTGGTATGAAGTCAATCTTGTGGCTAACAAGTCTCTTAGGAGGTAGGGGAATGGGCTTGCCATCATTCACAATATCTCTATACTCTTCAAGTATTTCTTTTACCTCATTTGGTATCTCTGATTTTTTTACGGCAACTTCATCTTTTCGGTTCAATACTAAAGAAAATCCAAGTCTTCTCCTTCTCCTAGAGTTTTCAAGAAATCCTTCTCACCAACCATGAGCACACTTGGACTTGATGTCTTCATCTCTCCTTCTTCTATCAGGAACTGAATTTTGAAAGTCACCCCATCTTTCTTGAATGAGTATGCATTCTTGGTTCCATCATGCATGGCTTTCCTATCAAATTGCCATGGCCTTCCAAGTAGAAGGTGACATGCATCCATGGGAAGAATGTCACATAGAACTCTATCTTTATACTTGCCAATGGTGAATTCTACCCATGCTTATTCTCCTTCAAACACATGTTGTCCTTTGTTGATCCATGTAACCTTATATGGATTGTCATGTGGAATCCTTTTCAAATTTAACTTTGTTTCTTTCTCTTCACTAATGATATTATCACTTGATCTTGAATTAATAATGACTCTACACACCTTCCCTATGATCTTGCACTTCACTCTAAAGAGTTCTCTCCTTTGGCTTTGTTCTTCTTTGCTTGGCTATCTGATTAAGGTCATCTTTATCATGAGGTTCTCACCTTGCTCTGATTGTAATGGTACTTCAGATGGCTTGCTACTGCAACTTGATTCTTCTTGGACATAGTTAACTCTCTTTCCACCTCCTTGAGAAGTAGAACCTTTTTCAGGACACCTATAGGCAGGATGCCCTAGCTAATTGCAATGGTAATAATTCATGGTGGAAAAGGAGGATGCTCCTCTTCCTTGATTTTTTTTGCTCCTTCCTCTCTAAATAGTGTTAGAGCCTCTACCTCTGTTGGAACCTCCTCTATTTGAGTTTCCTTCCTAATTTTCAGTGAGCTTGTTCTCACTTTTCTGCCTTTAATCTGATCCTCTTCCACCATAGCCTCCTTGTCCTCTTCCTTCTCTACCTCTTCCTCTTCCTCTGAAGTTTAATTCTGATTTCTTTTTTGTTCTTCTCATCCACTTTCAATGCAAGTTGGAAACATTTAAGGACGGTTGTGGGAGTCCATAAATTGATTTCCTCTTGGATATTCCATTTTAGGCCTCCAAGATACCTAGCCACCTTGATAGTATCATCCTCTTGTACTTTTGACCTCAAGCACAACTTCTAGAATTCTTCAGTATACGTAGCCACATCCAAATCTTTTTGTTTCATACTCTGCCTCTTCTTGTGTAACTAGATTTCATAATCCTCAGGTAGGTATTTCTCCTTTACCTTGTTTAACATGGCCTTCCAATTCAAAATTGGATGCTTACCCATCTTCTCCCTCTCTTCTTGGAGGTATTTCCACCATGTTAATGTT
>MU224346.1:471683-484183 GCA_018584345.1 Thuja plicata
ATCTTCTCCCTCTCTTCTTGGAGGTATTTCCACCATGTTAATGTTGAACCTCTTAACCTTGACTTTGCAACTTTTACCTTCTGTGCTTCAGTTATGCCCTCACATTCAAAATGATTCTCAATACCTTTTATCCATTCCACAACTAGTTCACTTTTCATTTTTCCATTAAAGAATGGAAATCCATCAAGACTTTTTCCTCCTAGGTCTTTGAGAGCTTTTAGAAATGGCTCCTCATTCATGGGAGGGTCTAGTTAAGGTATCAAGTCTTCTTCATCAACTTTTTTCTTCCCTTTTCTACTGCTGACTTCATTTCCATATCTTCTTTTAGTTGCATCTACAACTTCTTGAAGTTTTACCTTCATCTCATCTAGGGCTTCTTCAAGGAGTCTACTCCTTTCCCTTTGATCCTCTATCACTCTCTTCTATTCATCTACTTCCTTTGCAAGCTCTGTATTGGTGACCATTTATTTTTCACCTACTGATATTATTGGCTAAAACATCTACCACAAGCCCAATCAATCTATGCTCTGATACCAATCTGATGTGGACAAAAGTCTTGTTGCTGCTATAGAACTAGCTTGGCTCTGCTCTGAGATCTTTCTCCTAGATCTCTTAAAGTTTTCATAACCCTAAACTAAGGTAAGTCACTATCAACTTTACCTCCTCTTCAAGACTCAGTCCCCCATCAAAATACTTTTCATCTTCTTCTTGCTGAACCTACACAAATAGATTCATTTTACTTATTCAATGTTTTCTAAACATTGATTTCATTCTCTTCCCTAGTCGGACTATTTCCAAGCTCACCTAGGGTAAAATCTCTAGACTCTTTGTTGTTTCTTCTCCTATAGAAAACAAAAAGGAAACTATATACAAGGGATCCTCTTGAGTTCCATCCCAACACATGACTCTCACCATGTATTCAAGAACCTTGAGGGGCCATTAATGGTTACAACCCAGAATGGGTGAAGAACAAATAACTTGCAAAATAGAAAGAAAGTAAACTAATCTACTTGCATGTAAAATGAACAATAAACTTGATATTCACTAAACACATAGTCTACAACTTCTCATTCCTCAAAACAAAACAAAATAGTACAATAATCTGCAAATCTCTAACTTTCCTGTAGCTTCTCCTCTTCTTCAATCTCTACACTCTAGATCTCTAAAATGAAGGCTTTGGATGTTATTAGTAACCATCCTCTCATTGGAATAACCCTAACAGTTCACTCATTCACAAGAATCTCTTCATGAACCATTAAAACTAACCATACTGTCCATAAAAGACAAGATCCGCTTTTCATGGGCTATTACGACTGAATATTGCCAAGTAATAGTAATGTAAAATGAGCTCCACTGTTGGCCGAGCTGCTAGGAACCAATGTAGGCTGAGATGGTAGGCACCAGTGTAGGTCGAGCTTCTAGGCACTAGTGTAGGCCGAGATTCTAGGTACTAGTGTAGGCTGAGCTGCTAGGCACCAGAGTAGGCTGAGCTGCTAGGCACCAGTGTAGGCCGAGCTGCTAGGCACCAGTGTAGGCCGAGTGCCAGTGATACCAAGAAACTTATCCAAGGTTCCTAACGCCTTGGTTGGATTTCCAGAGGCTTAAAAAGTACCTCACACACACACACACAACAAAAGGAAACCAACTAAGCAAGCTATCTAGACATGGATTAACCTAGTCATATCCATCTTAGGGAAATAAAAAAAATGACCTTCTTGTTGATTCAGCTGAGTTGAAGTAATTTGGGATCTCCTCTTCTTGATAATCTTTTTCACTAAGCCTAGTTTCCATAATCTTTCTTTTATCAAGAAACTTTCTCATGCTTACTCTCGCCTCTTTGTACTGCTCATAGTAAATCTGAATTTGCAACTGCTCATTCTCAATAGTCTTGTCTAGTCTGTACTTTTCCATTGTTTTGATCTTTTCTCTGAAGTCTTTAATCTTTTCAAGAAAGAGACTTAGCTCTGATACCAATTGTTGGAATTACTAGAATGATGTACTGAGAGGGGAGGGATGAATCGGTACCTTTAAAACTTTTATGTAATTATCCCATTAACCTTTGTGTCATCAAATTTGTATATTCATCTATCTATATGTTCATCTTTCTTTATGTATGTGAAATCATAACATAAGTTATTTACATATGTAAACATTCAAGAAACATACATGAAAGTAAATAACACATAACACAAGATATGATATTGCAAAAAACTCCTGTTAGGAAGTAAAAACTGCGGTGTGGATGTCACCCACAAAACTTCACTATCTGCAGATAAGAAGGGAGCCAGTTAAGGTTTACAATTTGATCACTTCTGATGATCTTCCCTATTAAGAGTATTAGAGTGGAGACCTGTTAAGATCTACTTTGTTTGAAGCTTTAGCAACACTATTAGGTGTGCACTCTGTTAAGAGATTTATCAAGAACTATTAAGTCTACCTTATAGTAAAAGATTTCCGATGTGATGCACTTGTTAGAATGCAACTACATTATAAATGTTGATCTGATAGTATATGCAATATCTAATTTTTGATAACAGATCCTATAAATCTTAAAATATATATGTAATCACCTTGAGTGATTGAATGATACCTTGTCTCTGCTCATCGGTAGCCTTGTCTATGTTCTTGAGAATTGATATGATCTGTTTCTAAACTTTTGCATGAATTCACTTCTACTGCTTAGATGCTCTTTGTGGCTACAATCATTTTTTAACTCTTCTTATTAAAAATGATTGAACATCTATATGTACTAGTTTCTAGGCCCATTCTTGATTCACGCTTTTCAAGTTAACTCTAGATACAAGGTTTACAACTTGACCTTGATCTTTAGTTATTTATGTTTTAGATCCATTAGGATGCTTTAAAACATTTACAATATAATTTCTTGACCCTCAAGTAATGATTTAAAACAAGTTAAAACTCTATAAATAGAAATACAATATTTTATCTGATGTAGAAAGTCAGATCCAATTTTTGTGGGTTCTGTAACTGACAGTCAATTTTGATGCTCGGGCTTCTCTGTTAGTCTGTCAGGTTTCTTTCATTCTTTTCTCTGTCGGGCTTCTACTCTATTAGTGTCCCTATATTGAACTATTTTTCGGGTTTCTTTCCTTTTCTGTTCTATCAGCAATGTTCATAAAATTGTACTGTTGGTTTAGTGATTTTGGATCCATCAGTGATGTACCGAAACTATTTTGCCGGTGATTTCCTTTATGCTTTGTCATCGATTCAACACTTGACAGTGTTCGTCGAGAAATTCTATACTTATCATTTTCACAACAAGCATTGTCATATCCTCGGTTATGTAGATTTCTATCTGTCAGGTATGCCTATACCAATGACTTTTATCATGTTTTTCACTTAAGTATACTAATGGCCCAAAACTTAATGTCATCAATCTCCCCCTTTGACATTAGTATCAAAAATTGATATGTGCAACATACTTAATGTATTAGTATGTACACCTATGTATACTTCATCCTTAGTCATTTCATGACTCCCCCTATGCATATGCCGGTAAGTGTAAGTTTATGTACATATAACTTCCTTCCCTTTTTTTGTTTCCTTTTTCTGCTATATGATATATTGTACATATATATTCCTATTTTACATACAACATACATATCCTTTTCCTCATTTTTTGATAATAAGGGTAAAGGTACTTACAAATTTTCAAAAATGTGGGAGTGTGAGGCTTTGATTTCCTCCATCATCTTTACCATTTTTCTTTCAAATTTTTGAGAGCCACGTGCTCAAGTGATATCCTCACATGCATATCATAGATGTTGTCTATCACAGACATCTCCGGGGTTGAGATCAGATTCCTTGCATCTGTAATGTGTTGTTGCAGAGTAGTGAGGTTTGGAAATATGTGAGCCTGCAACTCGGTAACCTCATTTCTAAATTGTGTCTCTGCATCTCATATCTCTTGTCTTAACCTGTTTACCTCTATGATCTTTTCATGATGTAAATTTATTGCATTTGCACCAGAGGTTAAACTTTGTGCACTTACTGTCATATCTAAATCTAATTGGGACAACTTTTCACCATTCTCTTTTGTGAAATTGTTAAGTGTGCACAATTTTTGTACTAAGGTAATAGCTTCTGCAATCATTGGTTCTAATTGACTTGCTAATTTAGAGAGCTTTACCTTGTTTTCTACCACTTCTTGGCTTATCTTCTCAATTAGTTTGAGCTGATACTTTTTCTCTTCCCATTCTTCCATTGCCTGATCTACATCTACATTTTGAGTGGTGATGGCATCGGTAAGAACTGCAATTTGTTCCATGACTGATATGTCATTTTTAACTTTTACTGTAGGAGCAAGTTGATGTAGTATATCCCTAGCTTTGTCAAGTGCTTGGGCTTCCCTATGTTCTTTTCTCATTTTCTCCAGTAGGGATTTTCTTTTACATATCACTCCAAAATTTTGAAGTGTTTTAGTATCTAAAGTTGATACATCCCACTTGGGTATTTTGATCACCTCATCAAGTGTTACAGACAAGATATCTTTCTTTATTAATTTCTTCTTCTTCTTCTTCTTTTGTTGGGAGACAAATTGGTGAACTACCATTTTTAAATCTTGAGATTGAATTGATATGGTAGGTGAAGGTTGAGAAGATGAAGCTTATTGTTGCTTCTATTCAGAGTCCACCTATTGGTTGTATGAAGATGTCTCTTCAGTGGCCTTCGGTGTATCAATGGATTTTTCTTCCTTTTCCTTCATGCTATCATCTTGCTTAACTTCTTCACTCTTTTATTTTTCTTCATCCTTTCTCAATGTTTCATCCTTGTTAGTATCTTCTCCTTTGTCTTTTTCAATAGACAACTTTTGCTGAGTGTCGGTTGCATATTTCATCTCTATGTCTGTATCATTTTGTGTGTTCAATGCATCTTTAGTTTCATCATTACCCATTTCCTCGGGTATGTTATCATCTTTCTTAGATGATTTCTCCTAACTAGATTTAATTTCAATAGATTCTATCAATATTTTCATGTTGGTCAGAGTGTTTACCTCTACAATTTTAGTAAGTGTGTCCTGTCTATCGGTATCACCTTGTCCAACAGTGACATCTTCATCTTTTCACACATCTTCTGCAGGATATTTTCCTATAATGTCATTAATGATATTGTCCAACCATGTTTCATCATTGACATCCTCATTTATGTTACCTTTTATTTTCAATTATTCTTTGGTAACTTCTGCTTCATCATCCAAGTCAATATGAGTTGGGCTTGGTGGAATTTGGCTTTCTTCACTCTTAGTTCTGTCAAGAGTAGTCTCGGGCCATACCTCATCTGCAACTTCAGTATGTTTTTGGCCTACAATATCACTCTCTTCTCTATCCAATTCAACTAATGAATCATTCTGTGCATCTTTAATGATGATGTGTTCTTTTTCCAGGCTAGCTTCCACAGTTGGATTTTTGAGTACTTTACACTACTTCTTGATGCTTTCCTAATCTAGCTCAATTAGCTTCCTTTGAAGAAATTTTTATGCTCTCATTTTGGGTGAGAATTCATTTGTATATTTCTTCATCATTTCATCTATCTCTTCCTTATTTTATTTAGAAGGCATAATAGTAGCAAGTACTCTTTCTCTTATTTGTTTTTCTTGATGAAGTGCAAATGTCCATCTTGCGGACAATCTATCTGATAGCTCCTTGGGTACTTCATATTCCTTGAATTGAAGTGGAACATAGTTATGTTTGCACATTTTATCTATTATAGCGTCTTCAATTTTTTTTTCATCCTAAGTGTTTTTCCTTGATGACCTTATGGTGTTCATGTTCCCCTCAAGTTGATTTAGCAATATTTCTACAAGATCCATCTTCTTTCCTAGTTTGATGATCTTGTAGGATGTGCTCATAGAAGTGCTTTCTATGTTGTTCATTATGTCGGCTTGAAATATTTTATACCCTACCACACATGCACCAAACTTGTGTTCCTCATCAGTGATGGTGTTAGATTTGAGATCTCTTTTGTCTAATTTTGCACATGTTAACTTTTCTACTTCCTTCATGGCTGGATGCTTGTGAGCTTTTGGCTTGTCGGTTGTGGGATATCTAGTAACCGCATGAATAACATCTTTTGTTATTTGTTTAGGCTCATCATGCCATAATTTCTGGTTATGCATTCTGCTAAGAACTATCCGTATCCATTCGGTCGTAAAAACCTTAGGAAAGTGTAATGCATTTGTCAGACCTTTCATTTCCAGATGCCTGTGCTCTTCTTTCAGGTTTCTAGTTTCATCACATAGTGCCTTATAGGTATTATCTAGGTCATGATCTCCTAATTATGAGATCTTGCAATGTATATAGGACCTTCCGTCCTCTACCAACAAAACCCTAGGTGGGATTCTTGAGAATGCTCCATTATCATTAGGTTGTGATGCAATTTCTAGGTGTAACTTGTATTTAGGTTCAACACAAGTACTATTTCTAATAAGATTAATCATCTTCTTCTTATCCTCTTTAAATTTTGTTTTTCTTTAAGTAGATTCCATTGTATTTTGAAATTTAGGGCTTTCCATAACTTAAACACAGTGTGGTCGGTGATTGTAGGTACTTACTGAATCTATGTGATCGACCGTGAATCTATTGAGTTGTGTTTGAATCTTGCTGAGGTTGCACTTCAATCTATTCTTCAATTGCTCTGCTTAGCTCTACTTCATTGCTTGAAAATTATGGGTGCAAAATGAGTTCTTTGGTCATGCTTTTATAACTTTTTGTGCCCTAAGTTGTCATTAATGCCCAACAACTCATCGGTGTACAAAGACTAAGTTCGTTGGTTGAGGCATAAATAACATCTTCGGTGTAGGAACAAAGTTTTGGGGTAGCTACAAGCTTTGGTTATTTCACCGATGATTGTAATTAAGATGGTGACAACCTCTGTCAGCTCAAAGATTGTCGATTTCTGTTAGTTACACTTAGCGACTTGTCTTTTGTGTAATGCCTGATACATTTTGGTAAGTAGTGTCAACTTTTCTATGTGTGTTCACCAATGCGTATTGGTACCCATTTACCAATGGAATTTTTTTTCAATAATATTACAAGTAACAATGTAGTGAATCTTCAATAATGCTAATTTTTTCTATATGATCAATGTGTAATGGAACCGATGCATAATATAACTTGTCATAATGTAGTTCCATACTTACTTGTGCAACTTAGTTGGGAATAGTGATGCCACCAGATCCATTGGATGGGGTGTCATCATTTGCATTGCTTGTTCTAGCACCTTCAATGTTTGTAGCTTTTCTCCACATCTTGTTTCTAATTTTCTTGATGTCATCAATGGTGTTTCCATTGGGATAGGTGCTTGTGTCTGTCAATTGGTCTTTGCAATCTTTTATCACATGTCCAACTTTATGACAATTTAAACATGTCATACCTAGATTGGTCCATCCTCTTGGTCTTCTAGTCCATTTTCTAATACAGTTGGCAGAAATATGACCATACCTTCCACATGCTATGCAGTTTACCCATGTGTTATAGTCCCAAACATATAAGTTATTGATTCTTGTTGGTTTATAGCCATTATCAGGTTCTTTTGGTGTCCATTCTTTCTTGTTCTTTTTCAAGCATTCCTGATGTGTATGTCCATTCATTTTGCAGGTAGGATAGTACTTGTCCATGTAGGTTTCCTTCTTTGGATTTGTCACCTTTGATCTGCATTCATGTGCCTTGTGTCCTTTCTTGTGACATTTATAATAGTTACCAACGAAAGTAGATTGTGATTGAGGAATACCTTTCATTTTGTTTCTGCAAATGTTTGAGGTGTGGCCTGGTTTTCCACAGTGATTGCATGATAGCTTCTTGTTTCTTGGATTTGCATAAGGATTCCTTTGATTTGATTGATTAGATGATTCTCCATTGTCAGTGTACCCTAGACCTGTGTAGTTGTTGACTCTTCTTTGTCCATCAAGAAAATCATCCATTCTTTTATTGCTATATTTTGCTTTCTTGATTAATTCATTGTGCTGATTCTTAATTCTAACATCATGCTTTAGCTTTTCATTCTCTTCTCTTAGCTCATCAATGATCTGTATTCTTTCTATGAGTTCAATATTTAAACTATTTGCCTCTTGAATCATAAGAATAATCTGATTGGTAATCTCATGGTGATGATCAGTAAGTATTTGAATCTTTGATTCTTTTTCTTGTAGCTTCTCTATTATTTTCCTCCTATCATCAATAGCCAATGTTCTCTCTGATTCATCTTTTCTTGAATCATTCATGACATCAATCATTTTTACCATCTAAGTCTCTTGATCATTTTGCAGCATCTTGATTTTCTCTATCAAATGCATATTGACCTCTTGCAGACTTGTGATCTCTTCTACTGATGTGTCTGATTCTTTTCTTGTTGGTTCAACACTTTACAGTGTTCATCAGTCAATTTTATACTTAGCATTTTCATGACAAGCATTGTCATCTCGTCAGTTATGCAGTGTGTTGTCTATCGAGTATGCCTATATCGATGACTTTTATCATGTTTTTCACTTAAGTATACTAATGGAAAAAACTTAATGTCATCACTTATAAGGTCCACACAAACTCTCCTGACTTGGCTAGAGTCAGTACATGCCAGAAATAAAGAGCCAGGTGTTTGAGTTAGTTGTGCTCCTGCACCACATCTTTAGAAAATTGAGGACATCATAACAAAGGACATGCTGATCCTAGACAAGTTGATGCACAATTGTGAGACCTCCTCACACACTATATTAGAGCTATAAAAAGAAGTGTATAGAATATTGGACAAGATGAGTGTGTTGGATACAAAAAAGGGAGATTTATTGGCAGATTCAGTATGTTGAAGAGTTTAATTACTCCTAAGTTATCAATTCTTGAAATACACATTTTAGACATGGAGAAAATAGAGCAAGCACTCACTGAAAACATGCCTACTGAGCTAAAGGAAGCTGAGAAATATTCTTTTTCACTAAAGGGATTGACTCCTATGAGTCAGATATTGGTAAAGACTTGGATAGAGGAAGTAAAGATCTTGGAAATTTCTTTCTAGGATGTTCTTTTACTATGTACAACCCTGTCAGGTCTAGAGAACACAGAGTAGGAAGTTTCTTTTACATTCAATGCACAAAACATAATTACTGTTCTAACCTACTTCAACGGAAAGGTAAAACAACTAGTAGTTCCTAATTATAATGGAATAGTAAGTAATTCCATCCATTAATCCATGCTTAGGATAGAAATACACAAAAACATAGTTATTGTTCCTTCCAAATGCTTATAAAATTATGTCAAATGGTAGCCAACCCTCTTACACGGCTTTCAATACTCTTAAATATATTTGGATAACCAATTAGAACTATTTTAACTAACCCATAACTACCTTTGGATGGTTTTTCATATTTTTGCAAATATGTTGTCGATAAACTTTGCAAAGTTAAAAAAGTTGCTCGACAACTTTTGCATCTTTGACATTTTGAGGTCCAAAACCAAAAAGATAGATCCCAGTCATGACCAAAACACTTCAAACACTTCCTTAGGAAAAAAATAGGTACTTTCCACTATTCTAGATACTCTTTCCCAATTTTTCCATATTTAGGCTTACATCTCCTTCTTAGGACCAATTGACATAATTGAAAGCATGTCACCACAATACTAGATTCAACTAACACAAGTCACACTAAACTAAACAAAAACCTCTAAAAAAATCTAACAAACTAAAACTTCATGATTGAACAAGACCAACCACTAACTACTCCTACACCAAAGCATTGATCTGAAAGTGATAGAGAAGGGAAAACTCAAAGAGAGTTAAGAGGAGGAAGCTAAGGAAGCGGTAAATAAAGTTGAAGTTAAGCATGAAACTCATGTATCTATTTCTTCATCTTTATTTTTGGAAAGTGGCGATAGAACTATGTGCACTAATATTAAGAGCATGGATGATGATGACTTGATGAAGCTATCCTACATCGCATTAGCAAAGATAAAAGAGAGATATGAATAGAAATGTGAGAAAAAGTCAAGGGTAATGGAAAGATCAGTTGATTATTTCAAAAACTCCTACCTATACCTCTTAATTATCAAGGAAAGGAAAATGTAGAGAACTTGAACAAGGTATTGGATGAATTTGACAGTTACTATGAGTCCTTGAAGAATATCATTGAAGAAAAGGCAGAGCATAAATACTTAGAAAATAATTTGGAAGAAGTATAAAAGTTTATTGTATGGGACTTGGGCATACTGGGCAAGAAAATATTTAAAGAAAAGATTTGTATGTCACATGGAAGGAATTTAGACAACTACTGTATAAATCATAGCACACATCTTTTGAAAATTGAGGACAGCATAACAAAGGACATGCTGACCCTAGACAAGTTGATGCATAGTTGTGAGACCTCCTCACACACTATATTAGAGCTAGACAAAGAAGTGTATAGAATATTGGACAAGATGAGTGTGTTGGATACAAAAAAGGGAGAGTTATGGGTAGATTCAGTATGATGAAGAGTTTAATTACTCCTAAGTTATCAATTCTTGAAATACACATTTCATACATGGAGAAAATAGAGCAAGCTATCACTGGAAACATGCCTACTGAGCTAAAGGCATGAAAGACATATTATTTTTCAATAAATGGACTGACTCCTATAAGTCAGATATTGGTAAAGACTTAGATAGAGGAAGTAAATATCTTAGAAATTTCTTTCTAGGATGTTCTTAAGCTGGTCTAGATTTTTCGGTCAGCAGTTGTATCAATTTGTTTATATTCTAAATTTTTGTATACATTTGTCATTAATTTCAAAGGGGGAGAAGAGGATATATGAAAAATGTGCAGAGGATAGATAGAGAAGATAATATAGTTAATATGTAAAGGATATAAACAAGTGCAATATTTTTTTTGTATCGACACTTAGTCATTTTTCATTAAGTGTTTCCATCAATGCCAAATGGAAAGATTATTGGTAAGTGACTCATCTAGGTGTCTTTAGGAACACATTAGGGTTATCATTTATCAAAACACATATGTTATGGATGATTTCCTAGTGTAAAATACCATCTCGGATTAAGGCTTGCAAATTGACTAAGTCCAGAAAGAAGGTTTGAAGAGTACAGGAGTACACTTTTGGTTAGTGAGCATAGTATATGGTGAATGAAGGCATGCGAGCTTACAGGAAGCTATATTGGGATATGTATGACCTGAAATTAAGGTCACTTATGTTTTTTATTTGAGCAATAAGATACAATATGTTGAAGAAATGCGAAGACGGGGTTGCTGTGATATATGACAAATGAAAGGTTGCGATGATTGAGGGAGTATGACATAGAATCAAAATGTTCTAAGTTGGATTTGGCTTCTATATTACCTATACTTTTGTAATGTAAAGTCACTAAATTTTTATTTACTTTTTGTATAAATGTTGGTTCTATTTTTGTGATGTATTTGTAAGTTGACTAGATATGTAAAGTGTATATATATATATGAACAGATTTTTGAGAAGTGAAGTATAGAGATGATGACTGGGATGAATCAATGGATGCAAACAAATGAATGGTTTCATTTTGATGTCAGAATTAGATATATTATAATTTGAAATACAACTAGAACTACCTAAGCATAGAAGATTCTTGTTTATGTTCATTTTTATATACATTGTAAAAAAAACATATATCTGATTGTATGATCTATTATCTTAGTGTATACCTTTAACAGGGTTTTGTATTCCCCTAACAGGGAAATGTACTAATGGAATATTCATCTCCTAATAGGGATAAGTCTCCTAATAGGGATAGCATACTTTTTGTGCCTATTTGTGGGTACCATCCCCACCGGGGTTTTCCCTTGGCCAGAGTTTCCTCGAGAATAAATTCATGGTGTTATGAGTTATGTCTTTTCCATTTATGTTCTTTTCATTTATGAAATTATCTAGTTAAGTTGGAATTTATTAAGTTTAAGTTTAACGTGTTGTAATATTTATTCAACCCCCCCTCAATATTACTTAATCCTAATAGTTACCCATGTAGATACTCCTTCCTCTCGTACATCTTATTATAACCATCATATCTTTAGAAACAAGATGTTGATATGCATTTCATTCAAGAACTATCTATTAATGCACCATTGAGTGGATAAATACCTAGATAAATGTAATATTATACAAACAAATAATATTAATGGGATTAATCATCTCCCTATAGAGATCAATCCACCTACTATAAATTCCTTCACAACCTTTTCATAAAATTATGATGAATGCTTTCCACCTTCCAAATGAAAGATATCTTATGAGATTGGCTATGATAGTATTTGTACACAAGTGTATGTATAGTAGATAAGATCTTGGAAATATGTACCAAGTCCCTATAGATCCTCCTCCTTCACAAGGCACTAGATATAAAACTCAAGAAAATATTCTTCCCAACCCTTTTCAAAAACTTATTACTCATTTCTTGTCTAAGAACAACACAAAAACTTCCCTTTCCACCTCATCTCATAATATCACCATACAAATCCAAGAGCTTATATATATA
>MU224346.1:484692-501149 GCA_018584345.1 Thuja plicata
ATATATATATGTATATATATATATGTATATATATATATATATGTATATATATATATATATATGTATATATATCTATATATATATATCTATGGTCATGTTCGGCTATTTATGTTTATTCAACTTTGTTAGCATCAGGAAAAGATTCAGTAGTATCTACTGTCTCTCCCTGAACCAATACCTCATTTGAATCTTTGACTTTCCATACCTTGCCACTTCTGTTATCTTCTACTTTCTTGAAACAATTGTCAAATTCACTTCTATATTCTGCAAGACTCTTACTAGTATCACTGCCATTTTTATTTGTATCCATAGGAGTAGTACTTTTCTATTTGTTACTCTATTGTACCTACAAAAATTGTCTATATGCCCTATATGATTACATTTGTAGATAGGAGGTTATCTATTCTGATTTACATTTAACTTAAAATACCTTGCATTATGCCCATAGCTATTACATTTGTAACATGTGGTTTTGTCCACTAACTCTTTCCTAATGTTATCTTGTCTATATCTAGATTGATCGGGTTTCCTAACTTCTGCTTTCTTGTGCCCATATGCATTAAAATCAAAGAAATAACCAGAGATAGGTTTGAAAGGGGATTTACCTTTGTAATATTTATTTATGTTTCCAACCTTGTTGCATCCAAAACATCTACCTCTGAAAGGTTTTATCTCTTCTTTAGGTTCTTGAAGAGTAGGCTTTTCTCTATAAGACTTCACATCAGATTTTTCTTCTTGATTCTTGGAACATTCAGCTTCATTGAAGCCAACACTGGTCATGTCTCCTTTAGGTTTCTATATTTGTCTTTGTTCATCAATCAAGTAAATTCTCATGTGAAGTCTCTCAATATGTTTCTTTGTCTCAACAAGTTCACCTTTATGATCTAATTATATTTCTCTAATTTTAGATACTCATTCTTGTAATGATCAAGTTTCATCTTCATTTGTCCCATTAGAATATTAGTATCCTTCAAATCTTATTTAAAAAAAATTTAGCATCCTTTTCTTCTCGAATCTCTTTAGCCATCATTTCATGATTAAGCTTTAAAGCTCTTGTTCAAGTTGTTTTATCTGATCTCAATTATCATTGTCTGAGTCCTCTTTTATCTGAACCATAAGATCCTATCTCTAATTTCAGGAAAGTTCAAGTTGATATTTCAGTTTCTTAATGAACCCTTCAGCTCTTCGCAATTTGAATCTCAAGTTACCATTCTCTGTTGTTGGTTTGTCAAGGTCTTCAAGTGCTATTTCAAAGTTTTCTTCCAAGCTTTCAGAATCCATCTTGATATCCCTTAAGCTGTTAAAATTTCTCTCCAAGGGCCAACTACTCTGGTACCAATTGTTAGGATTGAGTAATACTGAGAGGGGGGGGGATGAATCAGTATTACAACACTTTAAATTTAACTTAAACCAATTCCAAATAAACTATCAGATAGCTGAAATGAAAATAACATACGAAAATAACACATAACTCATAACACCATTATTTGTTGTTGAGGAAACCCTAGCCATGGGGAAATCCCAGTGGGGATGGTACTCACTAGTATTCACTAAAGCATAATTTACATGTTAGGAGACCAGACCATATTAGGAGTTGAGTATTACATACTACATTTCCTTGTTAAAGGGATGTCAACCCTATTAAAGGTATACAAAACCATGTTCGAGGTGTACTAAGCTTACAAATCTTACAAAAAATACTTCTATTACAAAGTGTTATCAATAATGAACAAAACCAAGCATATCCAATGCTTATATAGTTCTATTTGTAGCTCTCAATAATATTTGTCAACCTCTGATCTTGCATCTTCCATAAATAATCTCTAACATCTCTTTCACATCTCTGTCACTTCTTCTCTTTACAAAATTTTCTTAATATATATATATATATATATATATATATATATATATATATATATATATCTGTGTGTGTGTGTGTTACATCATTTAGTCGGCTCTCAAATACAATAAAAAAGAGAATAAATACTTATACAAAAAGTAAACACAATTTTGGCAATCTTGTACTACCAAAGTATAGGTAATTCAGAATAAAAATACAACTTAGCATGTTTGGATTCTATCGTATGCTCCCTCAATCATCATGACTATTCAACTTCTCTGTTTCACTATTCCACTATCCTCACATGTCTTCAAAAAATTCTAACTTTCCCCAATCAACATGAAAACACAAGAAACATTAACTAAAGCTCATACATATCCCAAAATGTCTTCCTCTATGCTTGCAAGTCATAAACCATCATATATGATCTTCGCTGTCCAAAATAGTACTTCTATACGCTGTACTTCTCTTTCTATACATAGTCAATTTTAATACTGTATCTCCAAAACTATACTTAACTCCAAGCAATCATTATATCAGATGTGTTTCCATAAATGAAAACCCTCAAGTGTCTCATATCACACCAAAAACATCACTTACCAACACATTCTACATGTCAAAGACATTAAGACTTAAATTCACTATAAGTATGAGTGCCTGGGAGACTTTCAGATCTATAAGGAGATGAAGGACATGATAGGAATAGATGGAAAATGGAAAGAAGAGTTTTCATATCTTGAAAATCTCAGCATCATGCGAATGATAGAAATCTATAAATCTGATGAAGAAGAATGGAAAAAAAAATCATTTTGAGAAAATTACATGACCAGGTCATTTAGATTGGAGATCAACCTGTAAAGATATGCAGTGACTTGATTCATGGAATAACAGGTTTGGACAATTTTGGAGTGATTCATGTTGTGGAGAATAAAACAAAGAAACAAGTAGAAAACCTAATGCATTCACAATGAGATAAGAGAGAGATGACCAATAATGACATATTTTAACAAGATGTGAGAATATTTTCCATGGTTTTTGGATATAAAATATACTATAGCAGCTGACCTAAATTGATATTCCTAGGAGTAATCATGATGGCCTAGAAAGTGGAAAAAGAAAATGTTAAGTATAACCTTTGCGAAGTACTTGCACAACATTTTTTGGAGAATGTGGAGCATATAAAAAAGGATAAGTATAAGGCATTCAAGTTTGGGTCTCTATTGGTACACATGTAAATCCACATTGTACATAGATTTCTTGGTATGCACCTAGAGTTTGGAAGGACAGTGAACCCAATTAAATTCAGATTACATAGAGTTACATAAGACATAATAGTACATGGGTCAATGGTGAACTATTTGGTATGATTAAGAAGATGAGAGAAAGAATGAGGATACTTGAAGATTTTGTAGAAAAGTATAAGGATAAAATTTGTTTCATGGTTGAAACTGGTTGTGTTTTCTTTGAGGCATTTCAACCTAGAATGAAGTGGTTTTATCCTCTGGGATATGAGGTTAGTTCAGAGGTTTTAACTATGCTTGAGTTGAACATGTTAGAGCTTTTTCTTGCTGAATCAAAATAGATTAATACTTAACCAGCTCTATAATCCCAACTCCTGATTCAAGAAAGACTGAGTCTAATTGATGAGGATTAATTCCTCCTTCTTCTTTGGGATCCATATCACTCAAGAGAGTATTTCCTAATCTACACACACATGACTTCTTTGTGACAAACACTAGCTTGCAGATATATAACTGTAGAATAGTTTTCTGACCTTTAGGTAACACCTAGCTCAATTTTTATCAAATCTTATGCAACGTCCTACTTTCATAGAGTAAGTCTGAAAACCAGAGCAATCCTAACTTCTAACAACATGAAAGGGAAATGATTTTTTGGTTATGTTTTTCATGATGGATCTCTGAAATATCCCAAATATTGCATAGACCATTGCCTTATCCAATGGGAAACAAATTCAAACATAACATAGAGATTACAAATAAAGGACAAAAATAGAATGTGATGTGTCTATATGCCTTACATAAGACAAATCCTATCAATCAAGTTCTTATTATGAATCCACCTGTGTATTTAAAATATGCATTTCTCTACTCAAAGAATTTAACCCTCCCCTTAGAAGAGACCTTGGAATAGACAATACATAACCAACATCCATAGGAAAGACAAGATTGGCAATACCCTTGATATTCCAACTCATACGAATCTGAATACAAATCTAAAATCACAATTATTCCTTGAATAAAACTATTGTCGATCAACAAAAAACAAGATTAAAACATCATTAATGCCTTATTCCATGTGATTCAAAAATATAAATGGACACAACTTGATACCATAAACAACAATGTTGAGATTCATTCATAAACTTGATGTTACAATGGAGTTCTTCCCAGAAACATAAAGGAAATAAGAACACTTTGTATGCATACAAAAGGGAAAAATATACAGAATAAAACATTTATGGAACCTGATCTAAAAATTTTGGCAAGGCACTGAACAAACTTAGAAACCTCTCAAAATAGAGTAGCAACAAGAACCCCTAAAACTGAGAGAAGAAGAGAATAAATAGAAGACAAAAAAACCCTAAAATTTATGTTTGATTCACACTTGTCCTCTTTGCAATCTGATTTTATATTTATCCTTCTTTTTCCACAGAAAATAAATCTCCATTGGTGACTTCAAAGCCTTTTTTCAACTTGTCTTTTCAAATAAATCTGACCTTATCCTGTACAAATATCCTCCAAATCTGACAATATTTGTTTTCAAAATCAGATTTCATTCTGCAACTGCCTCTTTAAAGTCTATAATTTGATTATGCCTTTTCAAAGTCTACCTCATTTTCACTTTCAAATATCTTTCAAATCTGATTTAAATCTCTGAGAAAATCTGATTTTATCTTCTAAACAATCCCTCTGTGAAAGCTTAAATAAATCTGATTTGATAACAGAAATTTGATCTCACTCTGAGACATATCTGATTTTATCTGCTACTAAGAAATCCCTTTCAAATCTGATTTGATTTTGCAAAAATCTGATTTCAACTGTCTGATGAAAACCCTCCGGGAATCCATATTTCAAGTCTTTGAAAATAAAAAATCTGCACCAGACTATGGAAAAGACTATGCTGATTACTTTAATCTTTTAGAAATTTTTAATGCTTTATTTATGCAAGTTTAATCCTATTTCCTCTTTAATATTTGCAAAGATTATATTGATTTAAATTCTTTTAACTTTTGAAATCCTGCACATTTCTCTCCCTTTGAAATTCTATTTTATGCATTTTATTGCACAAAAAGCACCAGATTTTGACACATGTCATGCTCTGACTAGCTGCACCTAATTGGCCTTGAACTCATCTCTAGCCACAATTATCTTCATAGTGTAGTCTCTGAGTCTCTATACGAATTTCTTAACCCTCGGTTCCTTTAGAGACTAAACATAGGCCCTTGATCTCCGTCTTCATCGGACAGTGGTCGCTGAATCTCGCAAGGTTAAAGACATAGCATTTTTCCTTTTGCGACTGCGTGACCTAGTTAGTTGACCTCTAGTTAATGAATCTTGCGGTTATCTTTCTAACTACAATTTTCTTTCCTGACTACACGACTACACAGTCTCATGATCTCAGAATGTCAAGCAGTTAACTGTAATCTTTCAACGACTTCGCAATTGCAGTGGGCAATTAACTTGGTGGTTAGTCGTGAAGTCTCCATGATTATCTCCTCTCACTATTAGCATCTCATGACTATGCGACCTTGCACCATGTGTCCTCTAAGCCACCTGTCACAATCGCTACATGTCCGCTACATCATCGCCAAAATTTCATCTTCTTCTATTGTTGGCACACTTCCCAATGCACTTGATGTCACCTATACACGCACTTGAAGAGAGTCTCCTTCTTTTTTTCACATTTCAATATGTTTGTGTTTTGGGTTATAAACACCTCAAACTACCTTCCCACCACCAATGTGGGATTAAATTTCTACAAGTTTTAAAGACTTTACCTCTTTATGCGCCAAAAAATACGGTTTATACCTCCTCCAGCAAACCCAGCATTCCAGTAGACAAAGGCCCCCTTATGAGGCTCTTGGATCTTTCTTTGCAATGCATACAAGCATTGTAACATAAAAACTCTTAAAAAGTCCCAAACCCCATGCATGTGGGATATATGTCTAATAGCACTATTGGTTGTTTATTTTTGCCAATACTCAAAGGACCGTAACTTTTGATTTTCAAACTGGGTTTCTCTGAAATGTTTTCTGTAAAGTGCGCATATGGTCATCTCAAACATATAAAAACATCAGCCTGACCCACTTTGGATTTTTGGAGATATGACTAAAAAAGTGACAGTTGTGCTTTTGGTTTGCAGACCTTTTTACAAACATTTTACATGCCTTGTCACCATGCCTTGTTTTTAATGCCCCTTTTATGCTATGTTTGATTCATTCTCCTCCATTTCTTTGTCTCCCACGTAGTCTTCTAGAGTTACACCTTTCTAATATCAGCGTGGATCCATCTTTTAACATTTTGCAATGTTTCATGTTTAGCTTGCGCAGGGTATTTAACCTGTCATTTAGCATTTGCTATGAAAATTTTGAATCTTCTACATGCTGTGTGGGAACTCTCCTTGGTTTTTTTCGCATGTCATTATGCCCCTTCCAACCATCTCCCACAAAATTTATGCAAGGTTCTTAGCCAATAGACTTGGCAATTTGAATTTTGTTTTGAATTCCAAACATGTTTTCATAAACCAAATAATACAAATTACTGCACTGATCTTTGTCTTTGCTATTATACTAGAAAACTACATTTGTTTTGTATTAATCACTCCTCCAAATGTTGTGTAGACCTCTAGCAATGTTCTTTGGCTTTCAAAATTTGGCTTTAAAATTCATTTCCTTACGGCTACGCAGACATCTTGCCTTTACACTTATCAATTACCATTTGCATTAAAGATTTTTATTTTCTCTTTCAATACTCCATTCCAATACAACACAACCATTCAATGGTTTTACACCTAGCAATGACATTTGTTTTAAAATATTAAAACCTCCTTTCAATCCATGACTTATCTCTCCTTGCATTCCATGCATGGGCTTTTCAAACTTACACTAGCGAATTGCATTTTGCAATGACAATATTTAAAACCCCAATGTTTTCATTTTTTTTAAAAATAACATTTTACATATTTATTGCCAATAGCATTACTTTGGATGCAATTACACTTTCCAATATCAAATTGTTTTGTTTTAGACTTGTTTTACTTCATCCCAAATAAACTGTGCTGGCTCCCAATGTCATGTTTTACTTATGTATTTGGCTCTATGTGTTGGGGTTTTAAACATTGCATTGGAAACTCAATTTTCTTATGCACTAGCTTTCAACTTTTAAATTTTACCTTAGAATTGGGCTTTGTTCAAAATATAACCTTCCACCAATCCTACGCAGACCACTATGTTATTATTATATTGTGCAAGTTTTAAAATTGCAAGCACTAGAGTCACTTTATGCATTGCGCAGGGCTTGGGCAACATCACTTTGATTTTAAAACTTACCATTTACATACTCCTCTGCACAAACTATACTCTATCATTCATGCTTTCCTCCAGAAAATTTGGAGTTGCATTATTCTTAATTTCTACCTTTGAAGCCTCCTCCTTCATTTCGTAGGCACTTGGCATTGGATATTTTAAAACTTCTGTTATATTGCTTGGGCTATCTTTCATATACATTATGCAACCTCTAGTTTTGTTTGACTGTGCAAGCTTTCACACTCTTAGACTTGCCATTAATATTGGTTTAAAAACTTTCAAAAGCCTTCCATTTACTCCTTTGCATAGACTATGATTTGCATTAGTTATGTTTTGGAAAAGCCATGCATTGGCTTTGTGATTTAATAGTTTTCAGCTGCCATTTTAAAATATATGCTATTTGAAATGCTACTGAAACTTCTCATTTGAGAAATTTATACAAAACTACTCAACACTATCCTTTCTAAAACTTTCAAATCCATAGATATCCAAAACACCAATTTGAGATATAGTAACCCGATCTTGTCCAATTGATTTGTTAATTTTATCAACCAACCATACAATCATGAACATAAAGTCTTTGCCAAAGCATCATGATTGATTGCAGTAGCAGAAGGATCAAGAGAATTAGTAATTTTTCTCTCCCTAGTCACAATAATAAGGATGCATAGTGAATCCTGTATTTTTTGGCATCATAAATTTTCAAAAGATCTAGACCATCTTGATTATCTATGAATTTTATGTAACTCTATTAAATCTTGCACCAAGTGTTCTACTATCTCAACAAACATCAACAAGCCTTTCAACTTAGGACAAGTGCAATCACATAAAGTGTTGCAACTATTGTGGCTCTCGTCCATAATCTTTCATATTTCCTTTGAGCAATTGGATCATAAAATATTTAATTGGCAGCCATTACTACCAACCTTGGAGACTTTTGCATCTGAATAAAAACATAGCAAGTAGCTTATGGAAATACTCTAGAAAATTGACTGAAATGACCCCTTGACAATGTGTAGAAAGGAAAACTCACTCATCTCTAGCATCTGAGAATGGTTGATAACTATATTGGCTTGAAAACATCACGACCAAAAGATAATAACTTTCAAAGTGAGCTAGTTTATCCAATCTGCAATTTGAAGTATTCAGATACATGCAAAACCTTGCCCAAAATGCAACTTGGAAAGACATTGAATCAACTCCCGAGGATCTATCACCTGGTAGAATGATTCTCTATAACAAAGTGAATATGCATGCAAAAGGTGTTCTTCAGATTCAACTCCATGTGCAAGATGTAACTGATCAAACATGGCGATTCTAAAAACTTGCGCAGATGCATATGTGAAAACATAAACTTCATTTGGATTGACATTTGAAAAAATATCAAAACATGCTATGAGACTTAACCACCAACATAGGTAGTACATTTACATGAAAAGAATATGAATCCATAACTAGAATTTTAAGACAATCATCTGATATGGAACTACAATCCTCTGAAAACAACAACTCTACAAAAATAATTCTATCTACACTGTCAATCTGCATAAAACACTTTTAGTTTTGATTTCATAAACAAATCAAAAGATAACCTTAGATTCTAAACCTCTATAAATTGATTCATTTTCACACTAAGAATGTATAAATTTCCATCAACTTTCTCTTATAATGAACTGATCAACCGACACTAATTTGCAAAGCCATCACTTTACAACTTTGTTAACTCAAACTCGGTAACAAAATGCAGAAAATGGATTTGGAATCATCTGGGCAACGAGGAAAACTTGATTGGTCTGAGTCTGAAACTCTTTAGGAGTGTATAAGTTCACATTTTCAATGTAGTGAATAAGTCAATTCTTCAATATCTTGAACTGGGCCCAAATTGCAGGACCTCAAAGTAGGCAACATAGTAATTCTGCAATTACTTTCTTTGAAAATGAATAAAATGCAATCTGAATGGCCTGGGTAAAGTTATCAAATGAGCTCATAGGAGTTTGAAAATGGATAAGAAGAATCACTTCCATTACTAAAAAACACTACAATAACCCTTAATATCATGTCTATCCACTAGATACAAGATGCAAACCTCTGAAGTGGGACACTTAGGAAAATCTAAAAAACATGCAAAGTGCAGAACAATATAACCACCTCCAAATGACTACCTTCAAAATAGATCAAAACCAAAATCAGAGATCTGAGGCCCATTACATTTTCTAAATGAAAGGTGTTGAACCCACTCACCAAGTAGTATCTCATGAAAACCATCAGGCTTCTTTTTAGAAGCACCCAAAATAGGCCTCTCACAAAAGATATTTAGGGCAGCAACTCACACGTAGGAAATTTTTAGTATAGTCACTCCAAAATGTACTCATAATTTTGGAGTTCCAACAGTGGATCTGACTGAGGATGCATGCCCCATGTGGGCATGAAGAGTACTTCAGAATCTCATGGTATAGCAGACCATTCACAAAATAAAATCAGACTTTCCTTTCTTCTCTTTTCTCTTTTTTCCTTTCTCTTCAGTCTTCTCAAAAAAATGGGAACTCTTTATTGAAATCAAACACACCACACAACTGAAAAGAAAGAGACTATATAATATGCACATTATTTACAAAAGGCCCAAAGCCCCAAAACTGAAAGCAACTCTTACCTCTTTCATACACTTGGTTTTCATTTTCATAAATCGGAGATAAGATGAAACTATCATTTCCATTCACTTGATCATAAATGCTGCCCTGAATCTTCAATATATCAAACAAAAAGTAATCAGCAAACTCACCCTCATTTGGAAAAACAAAATCATTGAAACACTGTGAATGTTGGTCATTGTATGATATCAAAACATCACACCCCTCATTACTACCGACTTGATGAAAGATGAAACATTCTAACACATTCTTAGGGATGAAAACATTCATATTTTGATCATTAGTTTCCACCACAAAATACAGTTCTTTTACATCAGCACTTTGCAAACTAAAATTGAATGTGTCAAAACAAAAATCTGTCTACAGAAAATCAGGGCTAGCTTGCTGATCACAAGTTATATTAGCATCTTCAAAACAAGTATTGGTAATCAATGGATTTTTAATCACTTGTAAATCTGAAAACACACATTCAGATTTGTCTCTTTCTGCAACATCATGGCTTAAACAAGAATCACTGATACTAGGTTCATGAAAATCTGAATCCGCACTAGTACAAGAAATTTCATACTCATCATATATAACAGCTGAAAATCTCTCATATCCATATCTATCATCATCTTTATATAAACCATTATTTTGTTCATTTGAGGGAGGATACATATCAACACACTCATCTGGCAACTGCATATGTTGAGTAACTAAAAGCTTATCATGAAATAGTTCAATGAAAGATTTAGAATCAGAAGAAGATTTTTTTATAAATACAATTATCCAAGTTAATAATCAACATCATATTTGGAGTCTCTTCATCCTTTAAATCATAACAAATACTGATACTCTCATTATCTACAAGTTCATATTCAAATTTTTTGTAGTCTAGTGAGATGGGAGTACAAGGAAAATCTGAAACACAAATGCTAAAATCATAATCTACTGACTCATATTCTTTATCAAAATCAATGTGTGTTGGGCATGATCATTCATTGTTATTCTTTCCTAAATATCTGAGATACTCATAGGATGAAAATTCTAAAATTTGTTCACTATGAAGTGAACAACTGTCATCGTCTACACTCATCTCTAATACGTACTCACAATCAACATCTTCATTTATAAAATTAGTTTAATCTTTCTGACTACACACATCTTTTGTTTCATATTGAGAAGGATCATTAATTTCATGATCATAAGATACAACATTCATATTAGACTCTTGTATAACAATTCTCTTTTCATCATTCTCAATACCATGATTACTAGGTGCAACCTCATGTTAAACTGTGCAATTAAGATCTTCAATATCAAAAACTTGGCCTGAAATTTTAGGATTGATGTCACTATCATTAAAATAATTATCACAAAAACTTACATTCTCTTGCTGCTCAAAAACCTCATTATCACCATCATTATCAGAATTTTTTTTAGCATAATTAGACTTGACATCATCTTCATAATAGCTGGATTCAATATCACTAAACTCAGTCTCATCAGCATAACTAGATTCATATTCAGCATGTTCAACATTTTCAAATTCATCATCACTAGATTCAACCTCAGGTGTAACATTAGATAAAATATTTTCAACATGTTCCATCCATTTCATGACATACCAAATATATTCCACCCTTTGAGAGATTGGAAAACTAATTGATTCATGAAAACAAAGTTTTACAAATAAATTAGCCCATACAAACTCCTAGGGATAGAAAGGGATATGATACTCCTTAATCCAAGAAGAAAACCTTATGTAAAATTCAAATTCAGATTCACTCTCTTCTTTTCTCATACTTTCTTATAATGTCAAAACAACCCTTTCTTGAAGCTTTTGTCTTAACACTTATGTTTCGGCATGAACAAGTTCAAGCTCTAATAAAGGGTCTTCAAATTTAGACATGTCATGATAATCACTATGCTCCATGTCACCTTATTTTTCAACAAAAAAATCTTCTAATGCAGCCATAGATCCTATTGAACATGAAGTAATTCTCTAAACCAATCTCTAGCACCCTCAACTAGAGATATTGAAAAAAGGGTTATTAATACATCCTCATGTGTGATTTTATGATCATCTATTAAGTCAGCAAACTTATTTATATGCTCCTTACCTGATTTCTCAACCATGCCATTGAATTTAGGAAAACAATCCCTGACTGCTGATGGAATAGGATTTGGGTATCCAGGGATACCTTCAAAATTTAAAGCCCAACGCAACCTACCCCTAAATAGTTGTGGCATCTTAGTTGGCTGGATAATTACTAAGTGCCTTTCTCTTCCCTTTCAATTAGTGCTGACCACTTAATAGGGAAAATATGTATAACTAATTTTCATGGAACAAAATAACTTACCAAATGAAAATAAAAATACCTGAGATATGATGAAGTTGCTGCAAAACTATTTGATTTGAAGTCACCTCCAAATCACCTTCAAAAATTGGTAGAGCCACCACCTCTTTGCAGAGGAAAATATTTTAGTTAGTTGAGATCTCTTTCCCAACTCTAACCTTCTTCAAATCATCAACTTACATACAGCTCCAATATAGAGTCTCTTAATGATTCCTCTATTGACTATATTCTCAGTTATAAGAGCCCAAATATATTTTGCCTCTATCACTACAAGTCCACATTTTCTTAGTAGTCTTTCTTCAAACATTAACACTGGTGCAAATCAGAGAACTTAGAGTCGCCAGTCACCAATTGTGAGATAGTATAAATATAGCATTGAGGAACTTGGACTTTAAGATGATTTGCAATGACAGACACAACATACTTGACTCACTTTTCAAAAATTTGAGGAATATGTCTTTACAAACAATGACTCTATAACTAGACTCTAGGATGATTCAGCAAAGTAAGGAAATTTGCATCTAAAACTTGTTGTCCTTTTACTCCCTAGTAGAGTCACCAATTTGGTAGTGTGACTTGGATGGGAAAAATTGAGACTGGATTGAAATATTTAAAAAATTGATGAACCAAAAATTCTAGGATGACTTTGAATATGATTGATTATAACTTTCCCCAGCAAAGTTGCCTGTTTGTTAGAGGGTTTTCTCACTGAATCAAAATATATTAATACTTAACCAACTCTATACTCCCAACTCCTGATTCAAAAAAGACTATGTCTAATTGATGAGGATTAATTCCTCCTTCTTCTTTGAGCTCCACATCACTTAGGAGGGTATTGCCTAATCTGCACACACATGACTTCTTTGTGACAAACACCAGCTTGCAGATATATAACTATGGAATAGTTTTTAGACCTTTAGGTAACAACTACCTCAATGTTTTATCCAATCTTATGCAATATTCTTCTTTCATAGAGTAAGTTTGAAACCAGAGCAATCCTAACTTCTAACAACATGAAAGGGAAATAATTCTTTAGTTATGTTTTAATGTTGCATCTCTGAAACATCCTAGATCTTGCATAGACCAGTGCCTTATCCAATGGGAAATAGAGTCAAACATAATATTGCAAAGGGATTATGAATAAATGACAACAACATAGTTTGATATGTCTATATGCCTTACATAAGACAAATCATATCAATCAAGTTCTTCTTATGAATCCACCCGTGTATTTAAAATATGCAATTCTCTACTGAAAGCATTTAACCCTCCCCTTAGAAGAGACCTTGGAATAGACAATACATAACCAACATCCACTGGAAATATAAGATTGACAATATCCTTGATATTCAAACTCATACAAATCTGAATACAAATCTTGAATCACAGTTATTCCTTGAATAACACTATTGTTTATCAATAATGGACAAGATTAAAACATCCTTAATTCTTTATTCTATATGATTCAGAAACATAAATGGAGACAAATTGATATCATAAACAACAATGCTGAGATTCATTAATAAACTTGTTGTTACAATGGTGTTCTTCTGAGAAATAGAAAGGAAATAAGAACACTTTGTATTCATAGAAAATGGAAAAATATATAGAAGAAACCATTAATGAAACCTTCTCTAAAACTTTTGGCAAGGCACTGAACAGTCTCAAAAACCTCCCAAAATAGAGCAGCAACAGGAACCCCTAAAACTGAGAGAAGAAGAGAATAAATAGAATCCAGAAAAACCCTAAAATATATGCTTGATTCACACCCGTCCTCTTTGCAATCTAATTTTATATGTATCCTTCTTTTTCCATAGAAAAAAAATCTCCACCGGTGACTTCAAATCCTGTTTTCAACTTGTCTTTTCAAATAAATCTGACCTTATCCACTGCAAATATCCTCCAAATCTGACCATATTTGTTTGCAAAATCTGATTTAATTCTGCAATTGCCTCTTTAAAGTCTATGATTTGCTTCTACCTTTTCAAAGTCTACCTCATTTTCCCTTTCTAATATCTTTCAAATTTGATTTAAATCTCTGAGAAAATTTGATTTTATCTTCTAAAAACAACCTTCGTTAAAGCTTAAATAAATCTAATTTGATAACTAAAATCTGATCTCACTCTGAGAAATATTTGATTTTATCTACTACTGAGAAATTCCTTTCAAATCTAATTTTAGCTATCTGATGAAAACCCTTCGGGAATGCATATTTCAAGTCTTTGAAAATAAAAAATATGCACCAGACTATGGAAAAGACTATGTTGATTACTTTAATCTTTTAGCATTTTTAATGCTTTGTTTATGCAAGTTTAATCCTATTTCCTCTTTAATATTTGCATAGACTATATTGATTTAAATTCTTTTAACTTTGGAAATCCTGCACATTTCTCTCCTTTTGAAATTCTATTTTAAGCCTATTATTGCATAGAAAGCACCAGATTTTGACACATGTCATGCTCTGACTGGCTGCACCTAACTAGCCTTGAACTCACCTCTAACCACGGTTATCTTCATAGTGTAGTCTCCTAGTCTCTAATAATTTCTTAACCCTGGGTTCCTTTAGAGACTAAACACAGGCCCTTGATCTCCATCTTGATCCGATGGTAGTCGCTGAATCTCGCAAGGTTAAAGAATTTGCATTTTTCCTTTTCTGAATGGGTGACCTGGTTAGTTAACCTCTAGTCAACGAATCTTGTACTTATATTTATAATTGCAATTTTCTTTCCCGACTGCGCAACTGCACAGTCGTGTGATCTTGGACTATCTAGCGGTTAAGTGCAATCTTTCAGCAACTTTGCAACAGCAGTTCGTGGTTAACTTGGTGGTTAGTCACAAAGTTTTCACGGTTATCTCCTCTCACCGCTAGCATCTCACAACTGTGCAACCTTGCGCTACGTGTCCTCCAAGCCACTTTCACAATCACCACTTTTCCACCACATCATCGCTAAAATTTCATCTTCTTCTATCATTGGCACACTTCCCAATGCACTTGTTGTCACCTACACACATGTGAAGAGAGCCTCTTGCTCTACTTTACATTTCAATATGTTTTTGTTTTGGTTTATAAACACCTCAAACTGCCTTCCCACCACCAAAGTGGGATTAAATTTTGGCAAGTTTTAAAGACTTTACCTCTTTATGCACCCAAAATATGGTTTATACCTCCTTCGGTGAACCCATCATTCCACTGGCTAAGGGCCCACCAATGAGCCTCATGTCTCTTTCTTTACAATTCATACAAGTGTTGTAGCATAAAAACACTAAAAAAGTCCCAAACCCCATGCATGTGTGATATATGTCTAACAACACTATTGATTGTTTATTTTTCCTGATACTCAGAGGATTGTAACTTTTGATTTTTCAAACTAGGATTCTTTGATATTTTTTTTGTAGAGTGCACACATGGTCATCTTAAACATGTTAAAAAATCAGCCTAACCCAGGTTAGATTTTTGGAGATATAACTAAAAATTTGATTGGTTGTGCTTTTGGTTTGTAGACCTTTTTACTGTCATGCCCCAAAATCTGGGCATTTAAACCTTAACCAAAAGAACTTAAAGTTTCCATTAAAATATGTATATATTTAACTTAAAGAAGATGAAGTCTTTTCCTTCCATAACACACCTATGCAATTTTGACAAATTAAGTTAATTGAAAGTTTAATTTACTATTTTAGTAAATGAAATAGCCTATAATGAAATTAATCATACAAGCATATAGAACAAGTTTCTTTATTTTGAATGCTAAGTAAGAATACAATATCTATCTACTATGCTCTATTAAAACACCTATAAAGCTACTAGGGAAAAGATGATAATACAATAAGGTTTAAGAAAAATTTCTCTTCTCATTGATACAATTTTTAAATACATCTCTGAAATACATAAGTGTCTTCACTACAAGGGAATAACAGATTTCAATCTCCTTTAAATATTTCAAGGAAAAACTTTACGACAGAAAGTGATTAAGAGAATGGGATCATAACCAAGACACCAAGACTTCAGCAATACTTTCAGAAGCTTCCTTTGAACCTGTAAGAACATCAAGGTTGACCATGGAGGCTCACCTCCCAACCTAGGC
>MU224346.1:502768-525320 GCA_018584345.1 Thuja plicata
AATACAACGAGGTCCATGTCTCTTTAAATAGACAGGGCCTTAGCATCACGGTTTTCACATAGGTCCATTCCTGAATCCCCGATTAGTACCATGGTCAACTTTCCTGCACACTCATTGCACACATCAGCAGGTCCAATTAATCAACATTTAAAACATATCAAGATACATAATGTAAATTGAACACACATTCACTCACACTTGCATAAAAGATTCTTTTAACAATATTTTCATCTCTTCCATATGCATAACCATTCCCTTTGATAAATCTGAATCTTGATTACAGCCAATATCCACATACTAATCCAATATACAAACCCATCAAAACTAAGTCTTAAACAGAAATCTACATCACTCACACAAAGTATCTAATAGAGTCCCTGATTACAAAATCAGGTGTTGTTTACAAGAAAAGGATTCAACGGATCCATAAGGTAATACATGAATCCAAATAGTTCATCTATAACAAAATCTGTATCGACAAGAGAACATATAAATGAGAAATAGTGTTAAGATTGTGTCAGACAGGGGTAGGCCTCACATTTACAAACGTTTTACATGCCTTGTCAACATGCATTGTTTTTAATGCCCCTTTTAAGCTATGTGGGCTTCATTATCCTCCATTTTTGTGTCTTCTATGTAGGCTTCTGGACTTACACCTCTCTAATATCAGCGTGGATCCATGTTTTAACATTTTGCAATGTTTCTTGTTTGGCTTGCACAGGGTATTTAATCTTCCATTTAGCATTTTCTATGAAAAATTTAAATCTTCTACATGCTTTGTGGGAACTCTCCTTGGTTTTCTTTGCAAGCCATTATGCCTCTTCCAACTAGCTTCCTCAAAATTTACGCAAGGTTCTCAGCCAATATACTTGGCAATTTGCATTTTATTTTGAATTTCAAACATGTTTTCATAAACCAAATAATACAAATTGTTGCATTGATCTCTATCTTAGCTATTATACCAACAAATAACATTTGTTTGGTTTTAACGACTCCTCCAAATGTTGCACAGACCTCTGGCAATGTTCTTTGGTTTTAAAACTTTGGCTTTAAAACTCATTTCCTTAAGGCTCAGCAGACATCTTGCCTTTACACTTATCAATTACCATTTTCATTAAAGCTTTTGATTTCTGCTTTCAATCCTCCATTACAATACTGCGCAACCATTCAATGGTTTTACACCTGGCAATGACATTTGTTTTAAAACATTAAAACCTCCTTTCAATGCATGACTTATCTCTCCTTGCATTCCACGCATGGGCTTTTCAAAACTTACACCAACAAATTGCATTTTGCAATGACAATATTTAAAACCCCCAATATTTTTGTTTGTTTTAAAAGTAACATTTTGCATATTTCTTGCCAATAGCATTACTTTGGATGCAATTATAACTACCAATATCAAATTGGTTTATTTTAGACTTGTTTTACTTCCTCCCAAATAAACTACGTTGGATCCCAATGTCATGCTTTTCTTATTTACTTCGCTCTATGTGCTAGGCTTCCAAACTTTGTGCTGGAAACTCAATTTTCTTATGCACTGGCTTTCAACTTTTAAATTTGACATTAGAATTGGGCTTTGTTCAAAAAATAAAATCCCACCAATCCTACGTAGGCCACTATGTTGTTATTATATTGTGCAAGTTTTAAAATTGCAAGCACTGGACGCCCTTTATGCATTGTGCAAAGCTTGAGCAACATTACTTTGATTTGAAAACTTACCATTTACATATTCCTCTACACAAACTATACTCTACCATTCAAGATTTCCTCCAGACAATTGGGAGTTGCACTATTTTGAATTTCTGCATTGGAAGCCTCCTCCTTCATTTTGTAGGCACTTGGCATTTGATATTTTAAAACTTCCGTTATATTGCTTGGACTATCTTTCATATATATTACGTTGACCTCTGGTTTTTTTTGACTACGCAGGCTTTGGCACTCTTTGAATTGCCATTAATATTGGTTTAAAAACTTTTAAAAGCCTTCCATTCACTCCTTTGCACAGACTATTATTTGAATTAGTTATGTTTTGGAAAAGCCATGCACTTGCTTTGTGATTTAATATTTTTCTGCTGCCAT
The DNA here is from genome assembly GCA_018584345.1 of Thuja plicata. Lineage (NCBI taxonomy): Eukaryota > Viridiplantae > Streptophyta > Pinopsida > Cupressales > Cupressaceae > Thuja > Thuja plicata. Next base: position 504,851 of record MU224346.1, read on the forward strand.
TTTAAAATTCATGCTAATTAAAATGCTGCTAAAACTTCCCATTTGAGAAATTTATAGAAAACTACTCAACACTGTCCTTTGTGAAACTTTCAAAGCAATAGATATCCAAAACACCAATTTGAGATACAGGATCCTGATCTTGTCCAATTGATTTGTTAATTTTATCAACCAACCAAACAATCTTGAACATAAAGTCTTTGCCAAAGCATCACGATTGATTGCAGCAGCAGAAGGATCAAGAGATTTAGTAATGTTTCTCTCCCTAGTCACAAGAATGTGGGTACATAGTGCATCTTATTGTTATTTTTCATCATAAATTTTCTAAAGATCTAGAACATCTTGATTATCTATGAATCTTATGTAACTCTATTAAATCTTGCACCAAGTGCTCCACTATCTTGGCAAACTTCAACAAGCCTTCCAACTCAGGAAAACTGCACTCACATAAAGTGTTGCAACTATTGTAGCTCTCGTCCACAAGCTTCCATATTTCCTTTGAGAAATTGGATCATAAAATATTTAATTGGCAACTATTACTACCAACCTTGGAGACTTTTGCATCTGAATAAAAACATACAAATTAGCTTCTGGAAATACTCTGGAAAATTGACTGAAATGACCCCTTGACAATGTGTGGAAAGGAAAAATCACTCATCTCCAACATTTGAGCATGGTTTCCAACTGGATTGGCTTGAAAACATCAGGGCCAAAAGATAATAACTTTCAAAGTGAGCTAGTTTATTCAATCTACAATTTGAAGTATTCAAATACATGCAAAACCTTGCCCTAAATGCAACTTGGAAAGACATCGGATCAACTCCCAAGGATTTTTCACTGGGTAGAATGATTCTCTATCACATAGTGAATATGCATGAAAAAGGGTTTCATCAGATTCAACTCCATGTGCAAGATGTAACTGATCGAACATGGTGATTCTGAATACTTGTGCAAACGCAGATGTGAAAACAAAATAAACTTCATTCAGATTGACATTTGCAAAAATATCAAAACATGCTCTGAGACTTAACCACCGATCCAGGTAGTACATTTACATGCAAATAATATGCATCCATAACTATAATTTTAAGACATTCATCTCATATGAAACTACAATCCTTTGAAAATAACAATTCTACAAAAATAATTCTGTCTACACTGTCAATCTGCATAAAACACTTAGCTTTGATTTCATAAATCAATCAAAAGAGAACCTTAGAGTCTGAACCTCTAGAACTTGATTCATTTTCACACTAGGAATGAAGAAGTTGCCATCAAATTTTTCTTATAATGAACTGGTCAACCGACACTAATCTACAAAGTCGACACTATACAACTTTGTTAAGTCAAACTCGGTAAAAAAAATGCAGAAACTAGGTTTGGAATCAGCTGGGCAAAGTGGACAATTGGATGGGTCCGAGTCTGAAACTCTTCAGGAGGGTATAATTTCATTTTTTCAATGTAGGGAATAAGTCAATTCTTCAATATCTTGAACTGGGCACAAATTGCAGGACCTCAAAGTAGGCAACTTAGTAATTCTGCAAATTACATTTTGAGGAAATGAATAAAATGCAAAATGGATGGCCTGGGTAAAGTTATCAAATGAGCTCACGGGAGTCTAAAAATGGACAAGAAGACTCAATTCCATGCCTAAAAAACACTACAATAACCCTTAATATCATGCCTATCCACTGGATACAAGATTCAAACCTTTGAAGTGGGACGCTTAAGAAAATCTAAAAAACATGCAAAGTGCAGAACGGTGTAACCACCTCCAGATGACTACCTCCAAAATAGATCAAAACCGAAATCTAAGAGCTGAGGCCCATTTCATTTTCTAAAATAAAGGTGTTGAACCCACTCCCCAAGTGGTATCTCAGGAAAATCATCAGGCTTATTTTTACAAGCACCCAAAATAGGCCTCTCACAAAAGTTTTTTAGGGCAGCAACTCACACTTTGGAAATTTTTAGTATAGTCACTCCAAAATGTTCTCATAATTTTGGAGTTCCAATATAACACATACTATCCTCAGAAATAGATCCATTCTAATAAATATGGGGCACCTATGGAGAGTAGTCTTTGAAGGGAAGAACACACTCGAGCTGCAAGGAAGATGAAAGGAGAAAATTTTGTGGATAATCTAGCAGCCAAGGCTGGTATTACAAATGAGGAGATGAAAGACGTAAGGAATATGATGACACAATGTGTTTTTGGTTTGGTGAGAACTTCTCTTGCAGCCCTTCCACCTCCAGAGATAGTGAAAATTATCAGTACACCTCCCACTATAGTTGACGTACCTAAAACTACACCTACACCTACACCACCTAAGAGGAAATCACAGTAACTAAAGCTCTTGGTGAAATGAAATGATCAATGGTAATGCCTACTTATTCAGAGAAATCAATGCACAAACCTTGCTTCAAAATCATGGATTTGCAATTCAGTTACTTCTATCGTTACTTCTACGTGCTGCGATATCAATTTTCCATTCTAGCCGTGGCATTTGAAACTGACAGATGATCAATTTTTAATGATTTCTTTTTCAATTAAAACTATATTATATTCGAAATTAGATCAAGATCTGATACAATTGGCTCATTTATAACAACTCAACAAATCTTTATACATGTTATCATAATCTCTTCTTTCTAATTGGATGAAAACTATACAACATGGCATAGAAGAAAGCCTTTTATTTTACCTTACGTTTACTCTGGTTCCCTTCAGCGACTGTATGATCTCCTAGTCACTGAAAGTTATCTTTAACTCTGGTTCTTTTCTTAGACTTAAAGATCACCATGCAATCGATATCTTGATCAACGTTCACCTCTTAATTTCTAAAATAAATATCTTAACTCAAATTCCTTTAGGGACTTCGTGACTAAGGCTTTTGAATAACTCTGGCTTAAACCTTTAGTTCCTTTTAGAGACTTTGCGATTGTGCAAAATCAAAGTCGCTTTAATATTTCATTAACTCTGTGTTTGTTTCAAGACTACACTACCATTGCTAGATCCTCCTTTAATCAAATAGTTTGCATGTAATATCATATATATTTTTTACTTTCTCCTTTTGATCTAAGACTTCGCAACTGCCCTTGGATCAACTTTTAATCTAATGGTTCGCATGTAATCTCATTAGATTTCTCTTAACTTCAGTTTAATCTGAGACTTCGTGACTTAAGTTATCTCCAAGTTGTGAAAATAATTTCTTAACCTTTGGTTTGCATTGAGACTTCGTGACTAACTCAGATCTTTGAAAGACTTAGAAACATTTTCAAATTTGAATCGTCATCGCTGAATCGCTGAACCTTTTTTGACTTGTTGAATTTTATCAGTGACTTCACGCTATCCATTAGATCTTTTATTTTTCATGGCTTAGATCTTCTTGCTTCAAACTTCACTTAAGCTTTACTCAACTCTTATTCAACCATATTTCTTATCAAGACTTCACGACTCACTGAATCTCATTGTCACTTTAAGAATTATCTGACTCATAGTTTCTTTCGAGATTGAACGTCAGCCATTAGATCCTTTTTGAATCTGATGGTAGTTATGATACCTCTTAATATTTCATCCATCTGAAATTTCATCTCACAACTTCACACTAGCCATAGGATCTATCTTACATCTGATGGTAGTTTCTTTATCTCTCATCCTTTAACTTAACCCTCACTTTCAAAAGAGATCTCGTGACTGAAGGTTTATAACTTACCTCTTAACCTTGGTTTTTTTGTGAGACACCGCGACTGTGTGAATTTGAAGTCATCTTAAGATTTATTAACTGAAGAGTTTACTTTGAGTCTTCATGACCACCGCAATATTATCTCTTATATCAATGGTTATCATTTAATCTCATATCTTTTGACTCAACTCTTATTTCTGTTCACGATCACGCGACCAAATGAAACTTTAACACATCTTTAAATATTGATTAGCTTTCGAGACTGCACGATTGAGTGAACTCAAAGTTGTAAAAGGATTTTCTAGCTCTGGAGTTTTGAAAGAGAATTTTTTCCAACTACAAGATCAAGATCTTTATCAATATCCCGCGTAAAATATCATTAGCACTGGAAGCATATTATTTTCTTATGGAGATAACATGACTAAAGCATTACGCTAATTCTTGAAGAGAAATGGAATATTCGCAAGGCCTAAAGAGACATTGCGACCAACATGTAAAATATAAAATAGGCACATCACTTAAGTGACTTAGTCTTTTCTAAAAAGTAACTGCAAAATAGAAGGGATTTTGAAGAACTAGGGTTTTTCCTTGGAAATGCATAAAATTTGACTTGGAACTTAGTGTTTTATGTACTTCTCTTATTTTTAAGCTTGAAGACCATTATATTGCAGAGGAAAATTTGATAGCATTGGATAGAATCTTGACATTTATGTAGGAAAATTGATTAAGAACTCAAAAATTTAACTGGAAAGCTTCAAAACTAGAAATACAACCAACACCTATTTCTTTTTCAACTTTGGCTAGGTACCATTTGACCTTCTGAAAAGCTTTTGATTTTTCTTTGAGAAACATAACATTCATCATTTTGGAATGATCATTGACAAATAGAATGAAGTAATTCTCACCTGTGTAACTTTTTGTTCCAATTGGTGCACATAAGTCAATATGCACCAAGTCCAAGACTTCTTTTGTATTGTAGTTCTTGCTCTTGAAGATTGTTTTTCCCATCTTCCCAATTTCAGATTGTTTGCATATTGCTAGTTCAGGTTTCTTCAAAATAGGAATACCTATTAATCTTATGTTCTTACTTATGTTGATCAGGTTTTCAAAGGTAACATGACACAACCTTTTGTGCCATAACCATATTTCTTCTACTTGTGCAATAAAACATGAAATTTCATTGACATCAAGATAAAATATATTACATTTTGTTTGCTTGCCAATTCCAACTAGGTTTCCTCTACCATCCAGGAGCTTGGCCTTTCCATTCATGAATTCTACCTTGAAACCAATGTTATTCAGTTGTGCCACACTTAGAAGATTACGCCTTAGTCCTTCAACCCAATAAGCATTATCACATTTGATTCTTTCAGTAAGAGAAATAAAACCTTTACCTTTGACATAGCAGGGTTCATCATTCCCAAAACTAACACTCCCACCATCATAGTGTTCAAGATTTTAAAATTTTGTTTTATCACCAGTCAAGTGGTGAGAACAACCACTATCAATTATCCAGGTGTCAGTTTTACTAATATGAGAGTATAGTGCAGTCTTTTCATTATCTTCACTGTCTGGCTCATCCTTAATAGCAATGTAAACCATTTAATCTTCATCTTCATCACTATCAGAATATTTAGCAATATAACAAGATTTATTACCTTTGTCCTTGTAACTTTTGTAGCTTTTGTAATCTTTCTTTCCTTTATACTTGTTGAACTTTTTCTCACCTTTGTATTCCTTGTTCGAACACTTAGTAGCAATGTGGCCAACCTCATCACCTGAAAAGAAAATCAATGGTATTATTCCTTTGTAATATCCTTTTCTATTTTCAACTCTCCTTGCAAGTAACGCTTCAATGATTTCCACACCAGAATCATCACCACTATCACTGTCAATTTGTTTTCCCTTGATCTTTCCAAGGTTTAATTTAGCTTTGAATGCTAACTCAAGATTGCTAGGATTAGGAGAATAATTGTCAAAGTTATCCAACTCAAAAGCTGATAATCTTCCAATCAATCCATCTAGAGTTATGTCATTACTCCATCTCATCTCTTGAATATTTGAAACTCTAATTGCATAGATAGGAAGAAAAGCTCTTAATACCTTGCTGACTAATGTTTTGTCTTCAATTGTTCCACTAGAAGCTCTCATTGCACTAACACTTTTCTTAATTCTTTCACTGTATTTTCTAATGTTTTCTCCTTCTTTCATTTTCATCATATCAAACTAACCCCTGAGACTTTCTTCTTTAGATTTATTTACATTTTCATCTCCTCCATAGATATAATGTAGTTTGTTCCAAATATCAAAGGCAGTAGGGCAGTCCTTGACTTCATCTAATTCAGAATAGCTGAGTGCAGAGGATATATCAATCATCATTATATTATGATACATCATTTCCACCATCTGATCCACAGACATAGGTCTCGGTGGTTCCACATATTTGTGATCTAGGAATTGCAAACCAGTATCTCCAATAGTAGATAGATGTAGCCTCATCAGATCTTTCTATGCAGTGAAGTTATCCTTGTTGAGCTTAGGGATTTCCCTTCTATCATACATCTCTGATATTTAGCTTAAGCCTTTAAAGCTTCCCTGTAAGCACTTCTAGCTTTGATGCCAATTGTTGGAAAAGAGTTAAGTCACTAAGAGGGGAGGGGTGAATCAGTTACCACATAAAAAAATTCCAAGTCCCTTAAATGTCTTAAACAAATCTAACATTGTTGCTTGGTTAACATAGATATTTCACTGTCACTCAGTTAACATAGAAAATATTAAGATATTAACTGTGATTATCTTTAGTAATTAATCATAGAAATATAAACCATAAAGAAAATGAAATGTACACATATAACACCAAGATTTAATGTTGAAACCCAATATGGGAAAAACCACCAACACAAACTAGTCACTATTTTTCACTCTTCTAAAGTGAGCTTTGTTGCAGCCAACCCTGTTAAAGGTTACAATAACACACTGTTAGGTGTGACCCTGTTAGAGGATTTAATTACCCTTTAAGGAGTGGCCTTTTTAGAGGTATTCATGACACTTCAATGTAGAAATATCACCTTGTGAGAAGATTTATAAAAGACTGTTAAGTCTACTCTGTTAAGAGATTTTGATCACTGCTACAATTGTTAGAGAGTAACAATGGATTGACTTATTTTGATAAGCAACTGTCTTTTCTTATCAGATCTCTATTCTGGATTAAATACATGATCCTTACTCATTGGATATTCTATTGTAGTCCTCTATATTCTTTCCTCAATCAAAATACCATTTGATTTCTCCTTCACTCTTCATATCACACTTAACATGCAATTCCACACCACCACACTATTCAATCCAGAATTGACCTTATATATTTTATAGTCAGAAAATGGAATAAATTCCATTATAGAATGGTTTATCCTTCAGAGTAAGTGTTTTGGGGTCATGTAAAGTGCCTTGAATGGGTCTCTAACTTGGATCTGGCTTCTTCCCCTTGTTCAGCCCCATTTCCCACTTTTTTCAAGCCTATTTCTGACACTCAAAACTGCAAACAGGGACTTCGACCTTAGGGTCAAAGTCAACCTTTTTGGTTCAAGGTTAACCTTGACCTTAACCTAGGTCAATGTCAACCTCGACCTTGAACTAGGTTAGAATCAACCTTTTTTCTGACCTATGGTCCAAATTCCAAATTTCTAGGGTTTCCAGATGTCGGGCTTTGGAAAGAGTTAATTTCTTCTTTTGAGTCGGCTGTTTCGGTCTTCAGAGAAAAAAAATTAAATTATATTTAATATAGGTCCTCTTCTAGGGATATAGGTCTAATTTGAATTTAATTCTCCTATGTAAGCCTGTCTAGAAGATTGTTCCCTATGTTGGTATATAAGGAAGCTTTCTTCTCTCATTTTCTCTAACAATCTAAGACTTGATAACCATAAGAAACCATAGCCATCATCAAGAATAATCAAAAGAGCTCAAGACTTGAAGAGTGAAATCCAAAGGTGAAGAAGAAATATTTGAAGCAAGCCAAGTAGCCATTGAAGAATTCATCCATTCTCAAACATTCAAGCACTCCTCAAGCACTCAATTCATCAAGAAGATCCATTGGTGGCCATTGCAGGATTCAAGATCCATGGAGCCCTCTTGTTAAAGCTTTCTCCATCCAAATTATTCCAAGCCTCTTCCTATTCAAAGATCCATTCAAGATTGGTGTTGAAGATCTAAAAGCAATTGATTTGAGACATGCTACATTTGATTGGCGCATGCATACTTGTGTATCCATGGATTCGAATCCGCCACAAAAGCTTCTACAAGCAAGGTGAATTTGTTTATTTAAATTATTTTATTTATGCAATTTCAATTAAACTTTGAGGTTAATTCCAAAATCAGGGTTTGACCAAGGCAAACTCCTGCCCCCCAACAAACAAATCCATTTTTCTTGTAGGTATAGGTTCCTAACAGTAGATCGGAGTGAAGATTTGATACCCTTTTTGGTAAACTTTCAAGATCCAGAAAGAGATTTCCTATTAGAGACTTTTTAGGTCAATTCTTCCCTAGGTCGGAATAAAAAATTCTAGGTCAATGGTGACATTGACTTGAGGGTAAAAATTGGAACTGTGTTAGAATAGAAAAAGATTTCTGGGTTTTGTTTGTTTATACATTTCTATTCTAGATCTGGTCTGATATTTTCCATAAACTAAGTGTAGATCCCCCAAAAAATAATTCTTCAAATCTATAAAATCTTAAGGTTAGTACTTTTATTCTATTCATTTCAATAAAATTTCTTAATCTTTCTATATCTATCGCACATTCTTTTCTAAAAATGGGAATTTAAGATCTTCCGCTTTGCTCTTATCTCTAAATGATTGATTCATTTATGCATTGATCCTTCCTTTGGGCTTAATCAATTTGGATCCTTCATTTGTGTATCTAAGGATAAAAGGGTAGCATCTTATTTACCCCCATTCCTTTTTTAACGTAATACATTTTAGATCTTACCATTTTAGATCTTACATTTTTGTGAACCCGCGATAGACAACTTTTTCTTTTTTGGTGTTAGATTTACATCTTTTATGTTAGATCTTGCATGCATATTAGATTAATCTTTCTTTTATGTTATTGCATTTACATTTCAAAAATTAAAAATCAAAATCTTTTTTTTCCTAAATTATTTCATTTGCATTGCATTGGTGTATGAGCTTTACCACTTCTAGTCCTACTTATAGTATCTTGGTTAGAAGAAGTCATAGAATTATGGGTTCCTTTGATCTTGGGTCTTCCTCTCCTTTTGTTAGGATCCTGGATGACAATTTGATCACTCATGATTCTAATCCTTAGATATGGAGCATAACTCTTCTCACTCGTCTCATGATGAGGATGATTCTTTAAGAGTTCCTCCTGAACAAGTGAAAATACTTTCAACCAGACTTGATAAAATGGGAAATTGGCTTATTCAAGAAAACCATAATCACAATTCCATCCAAGCTATAGAGGATCTTAAGAAATTCCTTCCTGATAGTGATCAAGGTATTAATCTCTTCGTGGTATCACTCATATTGTGCATTCAAATGTTAAAGCTTTTGCTCAAGAGGCTCAAGATCTAGGATTCAATCCTCCTGTCACTAGTGAGGGACCTTCTTTTTTTCCTTTACGTAGCATTCCTACTTATACTCTTCCTTTGATGACTACATCTCTCCCAATTTCATCTATTCATGTTTGTGTTCCACCGATATCTCTACCTACCTCATAACCTTCATATAATAGTGTGCCTTTTACTTATTCCAATCCCCTTCTAACTATTGTTACAAGTGTTCCACTGGTTGTGTCTTCCATTCCTACCACTTCCTACACTTTTCCTGGTGTTCCTAATATTTCTATACCACCTATTTCTTCTAATGACTCCACAATTATTAGTTTGGCTCAAACTGTGTCATCTTTACAACAACAACCTGCATCCTTAACCCAATCCAAGTTTAGCATTCCTACATGTGACATGGGTAGTTCTTTATCCTTAGAGATTATTTGTGCTACAGTCCCTCAGCAAGCCGATATGTCTCATCTTGAGAATTACAATGGTAAAGGGGATCATGTTACTCATGTTAAAACATTTCAAATCCTTTGTAGTGATTATGCTCATGACCATACGATTTTAGCTAAGTTATTTGCAAGGGATTTTTGTGATAGGGACTTGCAATGGTATTGTTCTTTACCTCCTTATTCTATTTATTCTTTTCCTAAACCTGCTAATACCTTCATTCAAAAATTCCTAAATAACATTGGTCCGCAAGTTTCCTTAACTGATTTAATGCATTGTAAACAAAACATTAAGGAAAAATTGACTGATTTTATTGGTAGATTTAAGAATTTGTATGCTCAGATTTCTTATCGTGTTCCTGATATTAATATTTAGCATATGTTTATTTCAAATCTACAAAAGGATATTAGAGATAATATTCTTCTTACTAAATTTATCCATTTTCAATAACTTTGCGCAACACTTCATCATTATCAATTACAAGTGAGTCAATTTGAGAGAAACACTCCAATGGCTCATGTTCCAGTTGATAAGAGTGATACTTCTCCTAATCCTAATAAGTTTTAGAAACCTAAAAACTATGTCAAGATTAATAAACAAACAAATGCCATTGTTGATCAAGTCATTGCATCCAACAATGCCACTTCTGCATCCCCTGCTTTCCATATGAATCATATATTTACACCTCTCTCTCAATCTTTACATTCTATTATGAGTAGGTTGTTAAGTGCTAATATGATTACCTTGCCTCCTATTCAACCTCTTCTCGCTACCATGATAGCATCAAAATCCTTTGAGTCTAAATCCTTTTGCCAATACCATCGCCAGAATGGCCATGAGCTGAAAAATGTTATTCTCTAAAGCATAAAGTTAAAGAATTAATTGATTCTAATGCTTTATATGTTGATAATTTTGATGGTAATGGGAACAAATCTATCTCTCCTACTAATCAAAACCTTCAAATCTATATGAATCCTTTACCTACACATGATACTAATACCATCGCTCAACCATCTTCTGTGAATATTGTTTACGATTCAAAGATGGATGATCTTAATCAAAATGTTAATCATGTGGAGTGCGTTATTTCATCTCAACCTAATATTCAAGATCTTTCACCTCTACCTGAACTTGAAGTTTCACCTAAACCTTAGAAACAAACTAAGGATAAACAACCTAGGGAACTTTAAATTACCTTTGATGATTCTGAGACTATTGAGGCTCTCGATGGTCCCCTTTATATTTATGCTAGGATTGCTAAGATACCTACGCGTTGTTGTCTTGTTGATCCCACATATTTAATAAATGTCATTATTGAGGAAAACATTTTTATGAAAAACCTACAACGTGATTGTTATGATCCATCTGATGCATGGATCCAAACTTGTAATGGTTTTCTCTATCCTACACTTGGTTCTATTAACTTTCCTGTTGAAATTTGTGGTAAAGTTGTAGATAGTACCTTCATTTTCGTTCATACTTCTGATCAATTTCAAGTCAAATTTTGTTTGCCTTGGATAACTTCTATGCATGCTATTTCTTCTCCTATTCATAAATTTCTTAAATTCATTCATAATGGAGAAGTGAAAATGATTAATCATAGTTTGTATCAACCTTCTAGGCCTAGAGATTGTGCTACTCTTGATTTCTTTTGTCCTTCATTACCTAATTCATGTCCTCCTCACCTTGATAACCTTTTTTGTTCATATCAAGCCTATAAACATCAAAATATTTTTGAGTTAAGAATGCCTCAGATAGATCTTAACTATGGTCTTTTTCCCACTCCTTTTATACCTCCTTTGTCCATTACATCTAGCTCTATTACTCAACCTCCCAGTATCTCTTCTCAGCCTACTGCAAATCCTACCAACCCTCCTATAGAACCTGTGAAGGAACCAATTTTTATTCCTCATAGTTCTCAACATGTGTCAAACAAAGAAAAATGTGACAAGTCTGCTAATGAATGTCATAAGAAGCGTAGAGATAATGCTAGGGCCAGTGCTTCTATTCTTCAAAATTCTTTACCTTATTTTGACCAAACTATGCCTGATGTGTTAGAAGAAGTTAATGCTCATAATGATGATGTTAAGATGAATGAGTATGATGATCCTATTCACATCTTAGATTTTATTTTAATTAATCTTGATGAGGAAGATACTTTTGATGATCCTATTGATCTTAGTGATGAATTTGAGACCATTGATCTTGATACTAATTTACCTCATATGAATTCAACTAAATTGATAATTACACCTAGTATCGAGCAATGCGATTCTCAAGAGGATCCTTGTTTGGAACTAGCTATTATTCCTACTATATTGGATATAGTCCCTCTTGTGAGTTTCCCACCTTCCCTAAATGATATAAACTGAGATGGGGAGAGTAGGCGATGTGCCTGATTGGCTTATCCTTCATGGTATCCCTTTTTGTTTTTGAATTTTTTATTGTGCTTCTCCCATAATGTGTTTACTAAATGTTTGTTTGAATCTTTTATACGACCCTTGCTACTTTTTTGGTGCAAGGTGATAAAGGAAGCAAACCTGCTGTATAATTTCTCTATATGTATCTTTACTCTTCTATATGTTATTTTCATGTTATGTTGTACTTGTGTTATTGTTCATAAATGTTTTCCTTGTGTAGTCTGCTTGGATCTGTGACATGGTAGTACTGATTCTTTTTGGTCTCCATGTTGTGGTACGAAAAGACTCTTCTTCATAAATCTTGAGTTTTCTTTCCTCCATTGTTATTGTAGCTCTACTTTCTTTGGGGAATAATGTCAAATCATTTTCAATAATATCATATCTATATAAACATATTATCCTATAATCATAATAACCCCACAGTTCATAGATCCCTTTTGTGTTCTTTATATTTTTATGTGGTATTTTCCTTGATTTGTCTTTGTTTGGGGGTATCTCGTAGTCGAAACATAATCAGTAGAGTTGTTTATGTTTCTGTTAAAGCCATTGCTCCTGTTAAACTGTTAGCAATGACTTTAATGTGGGGGCATATGCTCTACTCACTTTTTGCACACACTCACGTTCAAAATATTTTTAAAATTTTTTCCCTTTATGGATTAAAAACTAATTCATAAAGCACATATTTTTACTTTATAGGATCTCTTGATCCCTCCAATTTAAATTTATACTGATCTCTTGATCCCTCCCGTTTAAATTTATATTGATCTCTTGATCCCTCCAGTTTCAATTTACAATGTTTTGATCCCTTAAGGTCGGAAAGTGTTCTAAAGAATGGATCTCCCTGATGGGTTTCCTAGTGAGTATCCACATTCACTAGGCAGTTCAACTCCATCTTTTTAGTTGCATTGTTTTTACTTGTGTGGTTCACAATGAGACATAAGTTCTCATTGGGCGAGGTAATTGTTAACAGTTGCCAAATTTTTCATGGTTTTAAGCTTCTTTTCCTATCTCTACAATTTGTCCTAGCCTCTAGCTCAAACCCTAAGTCTTATTTGGTCCAAAATCATGAAAAAAACCCTAAACCTCTAAGACTTGTTCTATTTTCATGTTGCTTTTCCATGGCACTTAAGTCAGAATTTCCCTTGTGCACTTGTCCTTTTAGCATTAGTTGCGTAATCTCAAAACCTAGACAAGATATTCTTTTTCATCCAGCGAGTACATGATTACCTTGTGTCGCTAAGTTTCCAAAGGATATGGCATATTCCATTTTTTTCATGAGACTTAGCGTAGGTCATTCATCTTAGATCAAATCCTACGATGGTTGCATTGTCTCCTAATAAATTCCACAGTTTGCAAATTATCTCAAGACATGGGTATTTCCTTAATTGTGATGTCTCATGAAGTGACCCAGGGTAAATGGCTGAGTTAAAATTTAATGGTTACTAGGTCTCTTCAAAGATCATGGGTTAAGTTAAAGATCTGGAGATTCAGCGACAACCACAGATGCAAATCAGATCTGATGGTAGTCGTGAGGTCACAGTAAGAATTTGAAAAGTTAAAAGAGATCCAGTGACTACAAGACATAAGGAAAGATGAGACACATGTTATGTAGTCACGTAGTCTCATGATAGATTCAGGTTTGCAGAAGGATCAAGAGATAACGTGATAGCCATTGAATGTAGCTAGAATCATGAAGGATTAGCAACAGTCAGGTAGTCTCTGAGTAAAAATGATAGATGTAGATTTATCAAGTGATAAGGAGATAAAGTGTTGTCATTAGGTCATGGGATAAATTCATGACATTAGCATAGATCCAGAGAATTCACAGTGGTTTTAGATTATGTTTTGATCCTCTGCTTGTCAGTAAGTCTCTAGATAAAATGATAAAGGGTGAAATTATTTAGTGATAATGAGACAAGGGTTGTTGTCACCAAGCCTCTTGATATTTTAGGGTTTTTTTCCAAAGGTTTCAAAGACTTAGCAACAGGTGTTAGATGAAAGGGAGATCGACGGTACTCGCATTATATTTGGATGGAAACCAAAAAGTTTAAATCATATGACGATAAGGAGACTAAGGTGCTTGTCGTGTGGTTTCCAGATAAACTATGAGTTAAGGAGCAGACAAGTTTGAAAAGAGATCGTGTGGTAGGCATAAAGGCTTATATCAAATCTACTCGACATCTAATCATTAAGAAATAACACCTATGTGACACGTGGCGGATCAAATTCTTGTGCCTGGGTAACTTAAAGAGGATCAACGGCTCAGTTTTAAAGTTGGCAAAGGTTTCAATTTTAGTCTTTAGATTCATTTTACACACCACCTATAGATGTTTTAAGAGAATTTTAAAAAAATCAAATGTATTCACAGAGGGTTTCATAAAGATATAAAGATATTTATTCTCAGAGACATTAATGACTAGATTTGATCTTTTGGGTGGCTCTACACAACTATTGAAGACAAAACAGATGGAAATATGATGTATGGGAATGCATTTATATCTAGACTTAACAGGAATAGTTTCATAATCAGAGGGTAAATGCATACATAGCCGCTGGGTCTTTTCTGAATTAATGAGGGTTTTTTTCACAGTCATGCCATGGAGTTTCTTGCCTATCAGAGTGCTGCGCTCATATCCATGGATTGGAGAATTAATTACAGATCATATTGCATAGATTGAAAAGATGAATTTAGGGTTTCAAAGTGACATCAGAATTGAATTTCATATTTGATTGGTTGTAAACCCTAACCCTAAATTTTTTGAATCTTACAGCATTCTTGTTCCTATAAAATAATACTCAAGACCATTTAGAAAGGGCTGAAAATTTGGGAAAGTAGAAAGCATTAGGATAATACTTGTTTCTAGTCTAGGAATTAGCAGATGTATTTTCAGCTTGTATCAAGATAGAATAAGAAATCTTATAATCTTTTGCATATTATCTAATTGCATATTTCCTTGTCATACCAATTCAAAAATAGTTTTCATCATACTTAATATGATTTCTTCTTAGATTTGAGTCTCTCCTTTGTGTTGTCTATAGAATTGTAAGTTTCCTAGATTACTGTATGAGTTTTGCTTATGCATATGTGTATTTCATTGGTATTTGACTGAGAATAAAAATAAACTCCTTTGAATACTACATTAATTATGTCTGATATCTACTTGAGGATCCTGTAGTGAGCAATCTAAAATTTCTTATGTTTATGGCTTTGAATATTTTCCATTAAGGTTTTCCAGTCTTAGTATTGTATTTAGGATTTATCCCAATAGATAAGGCACTTATCTAAAGCAAGTATTATATGTGGGATATAACTCTAAATTATTTGGCTATTCCCTATCCCACAAATATAAATATAAATCATCACAAAATTTTTTACCTTTTGAGGTGTTCTCCTACTTATTCCACCTATGGTAGGGGAGAGTCATTGAATGCTAGGTTTGCATTTACTACTTACTTACCATTCATATATTTTTTAAAATCTAGAAGTAGAAGGTGTGCTAAAGAGTTGAGTTTAGTCTGGATTAGGTGTACCTACCTTGGTTTTGCAGAGCCAGAAGTAAAAGAGTGCAGTCTTGACCCTATAGTTGGTCCAGCTACCTTGCAAAGCTCTCACACTTGGAACTAACCGCTCCTAACACCAATCTTAAGGTATATTAGTTTCTCAAGTTAGCATAAACATTTTCAAAAACCAACAAGATGATGACTCTGCTGGGGATAGAGATTATAAAGTCTTGTTGAAGTATTTAGAAATCTCTGGTGTTCTAAAGTTTAAAATATTTCACTATAGTTGAGTTTGCCCATCTGAGTCGACCCAACAAGATGGCGACTCCACTGGGGACTTGAAAGAAATAATTATCCTAAAATCTCTGGTTTAAGATAGAAGATTTACAAAATCCTTTTAAGGATCATCAACTTATAGTCGAGTTGGCAACACTGGGGAAAATAAATATGATAATGTCTAATTTGAATCTCAGCATATTATCAATATTCATTTTTGTGAAGTACTGTGATCCCAATTAATTTTTGGGTGGTGACTTTGAAGTAATCTCTATAGCAGTGCTAAGTATTATAAATCATTTTGTCACATACTTTCCAATATGAGTTATAAAGGAACAAGGTCTTGGTTAAGAAAGCATCCTGAAGATGGGTCGGGAAATGATTTCCTAACTACATTTAAATCTGACCAGCCTAGAAGAGAAATGGATACTAGAGGTACCCCTCAAAATGAAAAACAAAGAGAAGAAATCATAGAAGAAAGGCTAGTCTAACGTAGCCATGAAGGAAATACATCTAAATATGAGGAAGCTGAGGCTACAGATGTGGGACTAGGTACAAATGAAGGTTATAGTTCTCTTGATGAAAAAGAAGAAGAAGAATCTATTTCTACTCTGCCAGATCCTTATAGTATGGCTACAAAGCTTGTTGAATTTGAAAATTTGATCCAACAAATGGTAGCTATAAGACAAAGGAGAGAAAGGGAAAGAGAAAATCAGATCAGATAGGACCAGGTTTTCCTTGAGAAAATAATGAGAAGATTATTAGAGCTTGAGGCATTGAACAACGGTGAAAATCCTCTAAGGGATGAAGAGGAACCTATCATTCAAGTGATTAGTCAGAAGGTCTCTAAAGGTAAGGGAAAACAAAGGGTTATAATAAATGAGCCTAAGAATCTAAAAGGTCGGGTAGATAAAATGTGTAAATTGGACATGGATCTTGCAAGAGCTAGATTTGAAAGTTAAGTCATAGCCAAAGATCTTGAATTGGCAGAATTGGAGGCTACTACTTTGGAGATGAAGAAGAAGGATGACTATCTAAGACAAACGATAAGGCCTATTCAGCTTGGTCCTGAAGTAGCTACAACATAAAATCAAAAAGCCTTTGTTTCTCAAGACAACACTGCTTTCCAAGGGAAATCCACTCATGTAGAAAGGTACAAACAATTTTCCTTTCATAATATCCAAGGTTATCCTAATGAGGTTTTGTACAAACTTAGAGATAAGCTTCCCAAGTTTACAAGAAATAATGTAGTTACATGTGAAGAACACTTGAAAAAATTGAAGGATATGATGGATTATTGTGAAATTGCACATGAGGATGTATTAATGAAACTCTTTATTCAGTCTTTAGTAGAGGATGCTAGGGATTGGTTTAGAAAAACTATTTGATTGCTTTAAGGAGAAATATTGTGACAAGAACAATGAGGGATTCATGTTGAATGAATTCAATAATATAAAAAAGAATCAAAATGAATATGTTGTGCAGTTCAACATAAGATTTCAAATAGCTATGCACAAACTTTTTCAGGTTATGAGATTGGATGACAAAGTTTGTTTAGCTACTTATCTCAATGCATTTGATTCTAAGATGGGATACCTCCTGAGAGAAAAAAATCCAAGGACCATGAGAGAAGCCTACAAAACCGCTGTCAATATAGAAACTAATAGCAGAGTATCTAGGAATTTGGGTAGGAGAGAAGATTGCAAGCCTGCAAAATAAGAATTAGGCAAGCCTTCAAATGCTAAGCCTAAAAAAGAAATCAATAGGAATTAGATTCTAAATGCTATAAAATACCTAAAACTAGGAGAAAATAAAAATCCTAGAGCTCCAAGTAATGATAGGTCATACTATAACAATTATAATCCCCAAAATAGGATGCAAAACTACCCATACAATACCCAATTCAAGGATGGGAGGCCCATTATTCCACAAAGGTCAGCAAGGTCAAACAAGGATACTCCTGATCCTCTTCATAGAAATTCAGCTAATATGTGTAATGATGAATATTGGTGTGAGGAATGTTAATCCCCCCATAATCCAGATACTTGTGTCATTTCTTTGAAGATGTATCCAAGTCAATCCCAACAAGAAAAGGAAGATGAGGAAAATTTATATGATGATGTTGGGAGTGCAATGGCATATGCAAATTTAAGAAGTGATGAATCTGATGACCAAGACAAAATTCAGGAGTTGTCTTCATCAGTTGAAGATGAATTTGAAAATCAGTTTGAAGATGAAGATATGCTTTTCTTTGAGGAAAAGGAAGTAGACATTAATAAAATAGGATGTAATACTGCAAGGGGAGGAGAGCCATTCACAACAAGAAGGGCTTCAAGTGCAGAGAGGGATAGAATCATAGAAAACTTGGACACCCAAGCACAAAGTAAGTATAATTTGAGAAATATAACACTTGGAAATGAAGTTAGCACACCAGCTGGTATGTTTGTTACAGAAACAAAAACAAGCCCTAAGTAGATATCAAAAAAAGAAAAAGCTACTGAGAATGTGAAAAAGATAAAGGTAAAAACAATAGATAAACCAAGAAATCCTAATATTTCTCAAAATACTAGGATGAAGACACCAGAGATGGTTGTTCCTTCATTTCCAAAGGATGTTAACGGAACTGAACCGAATCAGCCTACTCAAAATTAGGATAATAATATTATTTCCAAGAAAAATACCTTTGATCTTGAATATGCTCCTATTGACATGGGACAATTGATTTTTGAAATCACAGTTGGAGTTCCTCTTTTGGAAATGATCAGGATTCCTGAGCATAAGGAGACAAATTTGGCATGGATGAGTAGTGTTTTTACTGCCAAAGTTTTGAAATCAGAAGTAAATGAAAAGGAAAGCAAAAACAACGAAAAATCAGATACAAAGGGAAAATAATCAGAAGAAATTGTTTCTAAAATCCCTCACATTTTCTTAAACACAAATCATGTCATTCCTCCTTTAGGAACTATTGATCCTTTCTTCTTAACATTGGTTATTAATGGTAAGATGCTCAAGAATTGCATGATTGATTCAGGTGCATCAAATATAGTCATGCCTACAGAAATAAAGAAATCAATAGGACTGTAGGTTGATACTCCTCATGGGAGATGTCAAGAAATGGATTCAAGAGAAGTACCTATCATAGGTACCATTAAGGCCTTCCCTTATACACTTGCTACATTTCCAGAAAAAAAAATATTAAAAATGAGTGTCTTAGTAGTTGACATTCCACCCCAATATGGAATGTTTCTATCTAGGAAATGGAGTGCCTTGATGGGAGGAAGTATACAATGTGATTTTTCATTTTCCACATTTGACATAGCTGGTGAAAATATCAGGGTATACAAGGAATTTAGAACTCCTCATATGATTGAGGAGAGTGAAGATGAAGGAATGAATTGTTTCTTTGATACATATATTGGATCTTTCCAAGTGCAAGATAGTAAAGCTGAGAAAAATTTCCAACACATGTTGTTATCAGAAGAAAAGGAAAATATTGCAAATAAGAATAACCTATGGACAATGCACTTTGATGGTGCAAACTCAAAGGAAGGAGCTAGTGTAGGAGTGTTACTAATAGCTCCCAGTGGTAAGACTTACAAGTTCTCATTTTCTCTGCTATTCACTTGCACAAATAATATTGCAGAATATGAGGATTTGCTGATAAGATTGAGATTAGCTTCAAAACACAAGATTAGATATATCAGAATCATTGGGGATTCTAAATTAGTTGTTTCTCAAATAAGATCTAGATATGCTTGAAAAAATCAATGGTTAAAATAGTATAGGAATTCTATTTTGGATGAAATAATTTTTTTTGATGAATTTGGCATTGAATGGATGGACATAAATCAAAACAAGATAGCAAATCTATTGGCTAATATTGCCTTAAGGCCTAAAGATATTACTTTTGCAGAAATTTCTAAGGTAGAGGTTCAAACTAGGCCATCCATTCATGACAATGTTGAAAATTTGCAAGTCTTCAATGATGACTTAAATATTTTGGAATTCCTTTCTTGTGAATCAAACTTTGGTAAGAAAGAGATGGATTTTACTAGTTTTGTGGAAACCATAGATGGAAAAGATAGTATTATCAGAAAAGAGGTTCTCCAATCAAAATCAAATAAGGTGCCCAAAGGTTTGGTTGTACTTGAAAGAGCTTTTGATAATAAAGATAAATCTCTGTCAGCTAGTATAGTTAATAAGTTTGAGGACTTGGAAGAGATAAACTTGGGGAAAAATCATGATACAAAAAAGGTGTACATTGGTAAGAAGTTATCCCCCAAGCTTACAGATTTACTGGTAAATCTTCTTAGGAAATATAGACATGTTTTTGCATGGTCTTATGATGATTTGAAAGCATACAGAGAATATTTATTCCAGGATGAGATTCCATTAAAGGAAGGCACTAAGCCTTTTAGACACAAGTTGAGACCTATGAATCCCACTCTATGGTGCAGAGCACCCTAGGGTTTAGCCAAAACCCTAGCCCCAACATTTTTGAACAAGTTTTGAAACAGTTCTTTCAACGAGCAAGTCATGTTTTGATTAGTCGCTCAGTCGCGCAGCAGTAGAGA
>MU224346.1:542073-566912 GCA_018584345.1 Thuja plicata
GCAATGCCCTATATACTTTATTATTTCATATGCATCTATGAAACATAGTAACCATAAACCAATATTAAATTCTATAGCTATTTACTCATAGATTGATTAACTCATAATAGTTTTCCACAACCATACATAAAGAGATAGCACATTCATTCATAAATACATTACTTCATACTAAGTCTAAGATCATTTCTCTGATACCAAAAGTAATAAAAGATACGTGAATAAATACCCTAAAAAATTATCTTTTCATAATGATAACATATAATATTTTCCCTTTCCTTTTCCCTAGATCTACCCATTCCCTTATACATTTCTTTTAATTACATTGATATACATCATATCATCAGATCCAATGATTTACAAGAGATTTCCTTTACAAGAATGCACATGCATAAGCACACCTTTACATATACAATAAGAAGTCTTCAAAACTGATAATCCAAAAGGAACAAGAGCCCAGAACATCGATCTGACCATGAACAGTACCTTGATATAAAAAGATTAACCACCTAACCATGTGGATCCAAAAAGAGTCCACTCCCCCATGCTAGGAGACAGAGACCAAGGTCCACGCAAGAAGGTAATAACTAGGATACTTCTAAGGTGATGATAGCCCTTCCCAAAACATCACACAACTAAAAAAAAAAGATCACAAGGACATAAATCACATTGGTAGTAACTCTAAGACACATTCTAGGTGATTGTCATTGCATAGCCCTCACCCCTTGGGTTATCCTGGTTAGCCACTTTGGGCCCCGGCCCCCAAGTAGGCACATGTGGAACCAAACATCTCTCATAGTGATGAGACTGTCTGATTGTGCTATCGCAATAGCACCTTCTCCCACTCCCATCCATATCCTCTACTAGCACTACCGGCATGGGTGAGGCTTATCTTAGTTAATGTGTAGTTCCCTTCCCATAAATTTATTAATGTTATCACTTTATTAAAGAACTCACTAGTGGGTTACCCTGGTACTATCCACTTAGGGCCTCGGCCCCAGACTGTGAGCCACTCACATAGTGCTCTTAGGTTCCCTACCAAAGCGAGTATCAAAAAAAGATAAGAAATACGTCATAATAGAAAAGAAGCCATAACAATGTCATAACATCAAATAATTGGGTTTAGGAAACCACTAGTTGTCATGAATCCTCTGGACAACCCTAAACCACACTCAAATAGTCAGGTGGATAAAACACATCCATATTGCATCCACTACATCAAAAAGGGATTCACAACACATAATTACATCCAGTACTTCAACCCAACATAGATCATAACATCTTAACATCATTGGATTGGGTTTAGGAGATCATTGATTGTCCCTAATTCACTAGACATTCCTAAACCCTAATCCAGCATACAAGTGTTGGAATTATATTGGAATGATGTACTGAGAGGGGAGGGGTGAATCAATACCTCTAAAAATTTTCTTAGTTATCCCATTAACCCTTAATCATCAGTTTGTAAATTATCTTATCTAACTGTTCATCTTTCTTTATGTATATGTAATCATATCTTAAGTTCGTTTAGTATGTAACTATAACAAAAACATTCATGAAAATAGATAACACATAACACAAGATATGATATCGCAGAAAACTCCTGTTAGGAAGTAAAAACTATGGTGGGGATTTTTACCCACAAGACTTCACTAACTGCAGATAAGAAGGGGTCAGTTAAGGTTTACAATTGGTCACTTCTGATGACCTACCCTGTTAGGAGTATTATAGTGGAGACTTGTTAAGATCTACTTCATTTGAAGCTTTAGAAACACTATTAAGTGTGCACTCTGTTAAGAGATTTATAAAGAACAGTTAAGTCCACCTTCTACAAAAGTATTTTAGATGTGATGCACTTGTTAGAATGCAACTACATAAGTCTTTGATCTAATGATGTATGCAATCTCTAATTTCTGATGACAGATCCTATTAAGCTTCATACATATAATTAATCATCCTTCCATGATTGAATAATACCTTTATCTGCTCGTCGGTAGCCTCTGTGTGTTCTTGACAACTGATATGATCTATTTCTAAACTTTGCATGAATTCTGCCTTCTACTCCTTAGATGCTCTTCGTGGCTATCAACAACAATGAATTCATAACTCACAATTGAGTTGAACATCTATTTATACTATTTTTTGGCTCAATTCTTGATTCACGCTTCGCAAGTTAACTCTAGATCCAAGGTTTACAACTTGACCTTGATCTTTAGTTAGATATGTTTTAGATCCATTAGGATACTTTAAAACATTTACATAAAGCTTTCTTTACCCTTAAGTTATCATTTAAAACAAATTAAAACTTTATAAATAGAATTACATTGCTTTATATGACATGTAAAACTTAGATCCACTATTTCCAGGTTCTCTAACTGACTGTCGATTCTGACTGTTCGTTTTCTTGGTCATCGGTGTTCCTTTCTTCAACTGGTCGTCGGGTATGCCTTTTTTGTTCTGTTAGTTTTGTTCTCAAAACTATGTCGTCAAGTATGTTCTTAATGTTATGTTATTGACTCGTCAGTGATGTCCTGTTCACTTTGTTGGTGCAACACTTGTCAGTGTTCGTTGGTCAATTCCATACTTAGCATTTTTCCATGACTTTTGTGTTCTATCTGGTATGTTCATTGTTCACCAGTAATTCTTGGAGTCTATCGGTGATCTCTGTAGTCTTTCAGTGATCTCTGTCAATGTTTTTCACTAAGTGTACTAATGGCAAAATTAATGTCATATATCTCACTGTTTGACATTAGTATCAAAAACATGATATGTGCAACATACTGAGTGTATTTAGTATGTACACCTATGTATACTCCTTCCTTAGTCATTTGAATGACTCCCCCTATGTATATCTTGGTAAGTGTAAGTATATATACATATCCTTATGTACTTTGCTTTTCCTCTCTTTTTTTAAATATTGTACATAACTATATACATTTCCTTTCCTCCTTTTCGATTCTAAAGGCAAAGGTACTTACAGCTTGTCAAAAAGGTGGGAATGTGAGGACTTGATCTCCTCCATCATATTTTCCCATTTCTCCTTCAAAATTTCTAGAGCCATGTGCTCCAGTGAAATTCATACATGTATATCATAGATGATGTCTACTACAAACATCTTGGGGGTTGCAATAAGATTTATTGCATCAGAAATATGCTGCTGTAAAATTGTAAGATTAGGTAGAATGTGCACCTGTAGTTCTGTAATCTCACCTCTTAGTTGTGTTTTAGCATCCCATATTTCTTTCCTTAGCCTGTTATCCTCTATGATCTTGTCATGATGCGCCTTTATGTTGTCTACATGTGAGGTTAGGCTTTGTGCACTGGCTGAGACATTTGAATATATTTCTGCTAATTTGTCACTATTTTCTTTTGTAAAGTTCTCAAGTGTGCACATATTTTGAACTAAGGTGATTGATTTAGCAATCATTGGCTCTAATTGTTTAGTTAGTTCAGAGAGATTTACCTTGTTCAATGCCACTTCTTTTCTAATTTTTTCAATTAATTTGTATTGGTACTTCTTTTCTTCTTGTTCTTCCATAGCTTGTTCTGCATTAATATTTTGCTCTGTGATGGCATCGGTAAGAACAACAATTTGTTCCTTAACTGTAACATTTGCTTCAAGTTTTACTTCAGGAACAAGTTGTTGGAGTATATATCTTTCTTTTTCAAGTGCCATTGTTTCCCTATGTTCTTGTATCATTTTCTTTTGAATGGATTTTCTTTGTCATAGTACTCCAAACTCTTGAAGTTTATCACTATCCAAAGTGGTAATATCCCAGTTTGGAACTTCTATTACTTCATCTAGTGTGATAGCCAAGATGTCTTTCTTTACTATTTTCTTCTTTTTCTTCTTTGGCTGGGTGGTAGATTGATGTACTACCATGTATAAAGTGTGAGATTGGGTTGATATGGTGGGTGACGGTCTAGAAGATGAAGCATCCTTTTGTATCTGTTCTGAGTCCACCAGCTGGTTTGGTCAAGACATCTCCTCATTTTCCTTGGGTGTATCAACAGATATATCTTCTTTGAGTTTTGTGCCTTCATCCTACTTGACTCCTTCACTTTTCTCTTTTTTTTCAACCTTTCTCATTGTATCATCATTTTTGTTATCATCTTCTTTGTTTTAATCTTTTGTTACTTCTTGCTGATTATCAGTTGCATCTCTCATTTCTATATCTGTATCCTTTTGAGTGTTGGATGCAACTTTGTTCTCATCGGTACCCATATCCTTGGGTATATTATCATCTTTCTGAGATGATTTATCCTGATTTGACTAAATATCAATAGAATCTATTAATTTATTCATGTTTGTCGGTGTATTGACTATTGCATTGTCAATAGTTGTATCATGTCCGTCAGTATTGCCCTTTGCAACATTTATGTATTCATCTTTTTGAATTTCTTTTGCAAGGTCTTGTCCTGTGGTGTCATTGACAATGTTGTCTAACCAAGATTCATCATTTTTGTCATCATCTAAGTTACCTTTTAATGAAAATTCTTCTTTGGTAACTTCTTCATCCTCTAAGTTGATGTGGATGGGACTTGCTGATACTTGATCATCTTCACCACCTTTTGGCCAGTCTTCATCTATAATGTCAATCTATTTTTGGCCTATTATTTTTACCTCTTCACTGCCTAACTCAACTGTTGAGTTATCTATTTTAGTGATGGTTTCCTTCTTATAACTGCTTTCCTCATCAGGGTTGAGTATGTTACTCCATATAGTATGTGTTTCTTGTTCTATCTCTATAAGCTTCTCTTTAAGAATTTTATAAGCTCTCAACTTGGGTGAGAAACTTTTTGCGTGTTTCTCCATGATTTCATTGATTTCTTCTCTCTTTGATTCAGGAGGCATAAGAGAAACCAGTACTCTTTCTCTTATCCTTTTCTCTTCATGAAGTGCAAAAGTGAATCTAGAAGAAATTCTAATAAATAGTTCTTGTGGTACATCTCATGTAGTGAAGTGTAGTGGGACATAATAGTGTCTGGACATCTTAGCTATAAGTGCATCTTCAATCTTATTATGTTCTTCAGAATCCCATCTTAACCATTTCCTAATCTTAGGATGTGCAACAAACGTAGCTTCAAAAATGTTCTTACATATTTCATCAATGTCCTTAGTGGGTGATGTAACCTTTGTTTATTCCATTGCTTGTTTTATAGTGTCAGGTTCACCCATAGCTAAATCCTTTAAGTCCTCATTTGTCTGAAAAAATTTCCTCCTTTTGGCAGGTTCCCTAGCTGGTTATTTTTCCTTTTGTGTGTCAGGTTTCCTCTTATATACTTTTCCTTTCACCATGGGAGAAGGAATTGCATCCTTTAGTGTTTGACTTCTTGTTCTAGACTTCTTAGGTGGAGGAGGAGGTGGTGAATCAGAATTCTCTTCCTCTGATTATTTTTGCTCTGTTGTATCACCGATAGGAAGTTGGTCCTTAGTGAGTTCCTCCTTACCCTCTTGTTCCTCTTCACCTTCTCTTTCTTCTTCTCCTTCAGAAGATATATTCAGGTTCTTTTTTAGATTCTTTACCATTCTTTTTTATTGTTTTACAGCCTTCTTGACAACAAGATTTGTCTTAATCTTCTGTTTGGCCTCTTCATAGGTACCAAATCTTAGTTTCTTGTTGTCTATTGGTTCATTTAATAGTGCCTTAATGTACTCATTGGATAATCATGTTTTGATTTCATAATCCAATTTTGAAAGCCATGATTTCCTTGGAACTACTACTTGTATGTATGTGAAATCAGTATCTACTATGAAACATATTTCTTCATGGTGTTCCTCTATTGGATTCTCAGGAATTCTTGTTCTTTGTTGCAGCATTTCCTTTATGGTTTTGAAATACTCATGCATAACATTATCAAAATTTGTTCCTAGTGATTCTATGAATTCACCTATCTGAATGGTAATGGGTCTGCTTGTGTCCCATGCAACTTTTCCAATGGAAGGAAAGTATTCTTCAAAGTAAAAGAATATGCACATTATGAGGGAACCAAACTTACATGTGTTTGTCCTTGAAGACCTTATTGTGTACATGTTCTCCTCAAATTTATGTAACAGGATCTCTGCAAGATCCATCTTCTTCCCCTGTTTGATAATATTGTATGCTGTGCTCATAGAAGTATTAGATATGTTGTTCATTTGGCTTGCTTGGAAGATCTTGTAACCAACCACACATGCTCCAAACTTTAGCTCTACGTCGGTAATGGTGTTCACCTTTAGTGCTCTTTTATCTAATTTTGCACCAGTCAGTTTTTCCACTTCTGCCAAAGATGGGTTCTTGTGAGCCTGTGGTTTATCGGTTGTGGGATAACCAGTAACCGTGTGAATAACATCCTGTGTTATTGCCTTTGGTTTTTTTATCCATAGAGTCTTGTTGTGAACTCTGCTAAGAACAATTTTTATCCATTCTGTCTTGAAGACCTTGGGAAAATGCAGTGCATTTGTGAGTCCCTTTACTTCCAAGTGTTTGTGCTCTTCTTTGAGCTTTCTAGCATCATCACATAATTCCCTATAAGAATTATCTAGGTCTAGATCTCCTATTTCTGAGATCTTACAGTGAATATAGGACCTTACGTCCTATACCAGTAAAACCTTAGGTGGGATTTAGGAGAATGCTCTGGAATCATCAGGTTGTGAAGCTATTTCAGGGTGTAGCTTGTATTTAGGCTTAGCACATAAGCCTTTGCTGATAAGATTGAAGGGTTTCTTCTTATCTACCTTAATTTTCTCAACTCTAGAAGTCGATGCCATCATTTTACAGAAATTTAGGGCTTTTACTAAATAAAAATAGTGCGATCAATGAGTATGATTACTTACAGAATCTCTGTTCTTTCCTATGAATGTGAATTATTTTGAGTCAAATTGATTCTTTCCAGGTCTCTCTCCAAATTGCTCTTAAATTTCTCTGGTTTTCTCTACTCTGCTCAAAAATTGTGGGTGCGAAAATGAGTTTACCCATTGGGCTTTTATAACCTCTTTGTACCCTAAGTTGTCATTAATGCTTACCAACTCATCAGTATATGAAGACTGATTTTCTCGGTAAAGACATTCATAACATCTTTGGTGTATGTGCAAAGTGTCAGGGTTGCTAGCAATTTTGGAGACTTCACCAATGATTGTCGGTGAGGTTGCGAAGATAGCTTTTGTTGATTCAACGTTCACTGATATCTGTCGGTTTACACTTAGCTTGTGTAATGACCGATACATTCTAGTAAGTAGTGCTAACTTTTTTGTCTGTGTTCACTAATACAAATTGTACCCAATAACTGATGGTTGCTTTTCAATAGTTTAGCAAATAAAAATATATTGCATCTTTATTTATGCTAATATTACAATATGAACTGTGTAATGGAACCAATGTACAATGTAACTTATCATAATGCAGTTCCATACTTACTTGTGCAATCTAGTTGGATGTGGTGATGTCACTAGATCCATTGGATGAGGTGTCACCATTTGCATTTCTTGTTCCAATACCTTCATTGTTAGTGGCTTTTACCCACATCTTTTTTCTCATTCTCTTGATGTCATCAATGGTATTTCCATTGGGATGTGTACTTGTGTCTGTCACTCGGTCTTTGCAATATTTTATCACATGTCCAACCTTATGATAGTGCAATCATGCCATACCTAGATTGGTCCAACCTCTTGACCTTCTAGTCCATTTTCTCATACAGTTGGCAGCAATATGACCATACCTTCCACATGCTGTACAGTTTACCCATGTGTTATAGTCCCAAACATATGAGTTACCTAGTCTTGCTAGTTTGTAGTTTTTATCAGTTTACTTTAGAGTCCATGCCTTTGTATTCTTTTTCCAGCATTCCTTATGTGTATGCCCATTCATCTTGCATGTATGACAGTACTTGTCCATATAGGTTTTTCTCTTTGGATTTGTCACTTTGGATTTGCACTCATGTGCCTTGTGTCCTTTATTTTGACAATTATGACAATTACCAGTAAAAGTAGATTGTGCTTGAGAAATACCTTTCATTTTGCTTCTACAGATGTTTGAGGTGTGGCCTGGTTTTCCATAGTGATTGCATGATAGCTTCTTGGATCTTAGGGTTGTGAAAGCATTCCTGTAATCTAGTTGATTGGAAGATTCACCATTCTTGTTGTACCCTAATCCTGTGTAGTTGTTGACTCTTCTTTGTCCATCAATAAACTCATCCATCCTTTTGTTGCTATCCTCAGCCTTTTTGATTAATTCATTGTGTTGATTCTAGGCTTTGATTTCATGGTTCAATTTTTCATTCTCTTCTCTTAGCTCACCTATGGTATGTATTCTTTCAATGAGTTATGTATTTAATCTCTTTTCTTCTTGACTCATAAGAATAATCTGGTTGGTAACCTCATGGTGATGCTTAGTGACTCTTATAATCTCTGATTATTTCTCTTTTAGCTTCTCTATAATTTTCCTCCTATCATCAATGGCTAGTGTTCTTTCATTTTCATCTTTTCTTGCATCATTTATGACATCAATCATTTTCACCATTTGAGTCTCTTGACCAATTTGCAGCATCTTGATTTGATCTAACAGATGTAGATTGACCTCTTGTAGACTTCTAATTTCTTCTACTGATGTGTCTGAAGCTTTTCTCATTGATGATTTTGTGGTTTCAAAGTAATCTATTATTTCCAAATCTTTGTAGTCTTTCTCATTCAGTCTGGTTGCCATAATCTCTCTTTCATCAAGAAATTTTCTCAATTTTACTTTCCCCTCTTTATACTACTCATAGTTTATTTGAATTTGTAACTGCTCATTCTCAATAGTCATGTATAGTCTCAACTTGTCCATTGCTCTAATCTTTTCTCTCAAGTCTTTAAGCTTTTTAAGAAAGAGACTTAGCTCTGATACCAATTGTTGGAATTATATTGGAATGATGTATTGAGAGGGGAGGGGTGAATCAGTACCTCTAAAACTTTTCTTGGTTAGCCCATTAACCCTTAATCATCAGTTTGTAAATTATCTTATCTAACTGTTCATCTTTCTTTATGTATATGTAATCATATCATAAGTTCTTTTAGTATGTAACCATAATAGAAACATTCATGAAAATAGATAACACATAACACAAGATATGATATCATACAAAAATCCTGTTAGGAAGTAAAAACTACAGTGGGGATTGTTACCCACAAGACTTCACTAACTGTAAATAAGAAGGGGCCGGTTAAGGCTTACAACTGGTCACTTCTGATGACCTACCCTATTAGGAGTATTACAGTAGAGACCTGTTAAGATCTACTTCGTTTGAAGCTTTAGCAACACTGTTAAGTGTGCACTCTGTTAAGAGATTTGTAAAGAACAGTTAAGTCCACCTTCTACAAAAGGATTTTAGATGTGATGCACTTGTTAGAATGCAACTACATAAGTCTTTGATCTGATGATGTATGCAATCTCTAATTGCTGATGACTGATCCTATTAAGCTTCATACATATAAGTAATCATCCTTCCATGATTGAATAATACCTTTATCTGCTCGTTGGTAGCCTCTATGTGTTCTTTACAACTGATATGATTTGTTTATGAACTTTGCATGAATTCTACCTTCTGCTCCTTAGATGCTCTTCGTGGCTATCAACAACAATGAATTCATAACTCACAATTGATTTGAATATCTATTTATACTAGTTTTTGGCTCAATTCTTGATTCATTCTTCACAACTTAACTCTAGATCCAAGGTTTACAACTTGACCTTGATCTTTAGTTAGATATGTTTTAGATCCATTAGGATTCTTTAAAACATTTACATAAAGCTTTCTTTACCCTTAACTTATCATTTAAAACAAATTAAAACTCTATAAATAGAATTACATTTCTTTATCTGAAGTGTAAAACTCAGATCCACTATTTGTGGGTTCTCTAACTGATTGTCAGTCCTGACTATCAGTTTTATTGGTCATCGGTGTTCCTTTCTTGAATTGGTCATTGGGTATGCCTTTTCTGTTCCATCAGTTTTTTTCTCAAAATTGTGTCGTCGGGTATGTTCTCAATTATATGTTATTGACCCGTCGGTGATTTCATGTTCACTTCATTAGTGCAACACTTGTCAGTGTTCATTGGTCAATTCCATAATTAGCATTTTTCCATGACCTTTGTGTTCCATTGGGTATGTTTGTTGTTCGCCGGTAATGCTTGGAGTCTGCCGGTGATCTCTGTAGTCTACCGATGATCTCTGTCAATGTTTTTCACTAAGTGTACTAATGGAAAAATTAATGTCATCAACAAGCAGATAGATAACGCATAAAAAGACATCAAAATGTACCTATCATCAAGTATTATAAAAAACCATATAACCAGTTCCTTTTTGGTACCAACTCAAACCACAAAACATTATAACAAGATGATATTGCAGAAAACATGTTGATTCCTGAAATTTGGCTAAGTCTGAAATTTCCTAAAACCTACAAAATCAAGGTTCCCAAAATATCCAAAACTTATGGTAAGCTTCCAAATGATCATAAACATAATAAAACATGAAAATCAAGTAGTCTTCAAGTTAAAAAACTTCTAGGGCCAACCCTGGGTCAAAACTAAACCCTCTTCTGGAAACCCTAGAACACAAACTGGAAGAGTCCTACGCAGGTGGTGCCCTAAGCTGCGCATGTGGTGACCTAATTTGCATAGGTCATACAAACTTCTCAGGTGGGGCTTCTTGTGCAGGTGGTGCTTCCTGCGTAGGTGGTCATGCATCTTGCACAGGTGGTACCCAGTTCTGCGTAGGTGGTGAGGACCTATGCATCCTCCAGACAACAACCTTCAGATTCCACTTTCTGGGTAAAATTGGATAAGATGGAGGCCCAGAAGGTAGAATCAAAGAGATACCCAGTTGGTATTCCTTAGTTCCCCTTCTAAATCATCCCTCAAACCCATCTACCCTTATGGAAAATCTTCTTAGTTTCTGTCCAAATGTGCAAGGTGTAGAAAGGTGACCACCAAGGATAAAGTTCTAACTAAGAAGTAGTCTGCATATTACCTAAAGAGTGGAGTTCTATCTGGAAGAAAATAAATTCTTAGATGGAAATACATAGAGAAGATAAATTATACAACAACTCAGAAACTAAATTCATTATCAGGTATACTTCCATTCTTGCATTTATATGAGATAACATAGACAACCAAACAAACACAAAATAATTCCACTATTTATATAACCATAGAATATAGTAAACAATCATAGTAAAGAAATAGACATGATTCTCTTTTCTGGGTAGAGCCCCCCTGGAGTCCTGCAGAGAAACCTTTGACACAATCCAATTCTATTCTCCCAAGCATATGTTCCTTCAGCCTTTAAACCAATCGGATCCTCTCCCAATGTTTTCCTCTATCCTTCTAATAGTTTTTAGATAAGTATAAAGTTCTCTGAATATAATTTTCCTCTGACCTCCTTCTTCTCCCCTACTTACTATATCCCTTTAATATAAATATGTTGCAGAATTGGTTCCATGGGAAGTTCAACTGATGCAACCATCCGTAACTATTAACTAGTTATTAGTCTGGAACACAATAGTATTTAGATAATTTTAATGAATAGGTAGTTTCCCAAGAACACTTTAGTTAAATTAATTAGTTACTTTTATGTTTTATTTCATGCTTAAGGTAACTCTTATTATTTATTCCAACTTTTACCTTGATTAGTTACTTTCCATATTAAAAGATAATGTAATTTCATATGACAATTAATTTCTTTTCTTAAAACAAGAAGGGTACATAATGAATAATTACATACACACATCCATTTATTAATATAGATATATTTATAAAATTACATAAATATATTTATATATAGATATATGCATATGTGTGCACCCATATGCCTATGTGTATATATGACCAAGCAAATATTATTATTATAAAAATCACACATTATTTAAATACATTAGAAAAGGTATATTACCATGCATATATAGCTCCATCATACCATCCAATGATTATTAACCAACAATTCAACCACAAACAATATTCACCTAGTTCTAGGGAAAATAACAAACATTCACAATTGACTAAATTCCAAGCATCAATAAATGGACATCAATAAAAAATCAAATGACAAATCCAAATAGACCCAACTCGAGAGTAGGGATCAGTGCTAGGCCTAGTCTTGCTGGAGTTGGTACTGTCTCCGTAACAACAACAATGATCGAGGATTTTTGGGCACGCTCAGACTTGTGAAGCCAGGTGAAGTTGATGCCTAGTACCTACAAGCCTACATCACAAAGAAGAAATGCATGTGCATCGATGTACATATTAAATAAGACATTGTAGACAGATGATTGGGATCGATACATCGTGTGGACCTCATCCATGTGAGTAACTACAACTTCATCCCAAATCATAAAAACACATCATGCATACACACACACACACAAAGAACGTAACATTATCATAATGAGGGTTAGAGTCTAAGCATTGGGTTAGTCAATAATAAATACTAATAATAAATCATCATAATCATAATAAATATCCTAAATCATTAAGTGATATACAAGATTCATCGACAGTAACTTTAATAGAAGAATATATCTATATCCATCCAGCACATTACATCCTAACTGTGTTTAGAAAGATATTGAAGGTCCTTTATACATACATGGAGACAACACATACATAAATGATAGCTTCAGACAATATGTCTGATATTAGAATTCTCAGGTACTGGCTGACGAAATTATTATAAACAACTTATAGGAAAACAAGTACTAATCTATAAGGAAACATCTAAAGATCTTACTTCACTCAGAAAGCACAAAACTTGTATTAGGGTTAGAGGGTATTACATCCTCCCCCCCTTAGATTTGACTTACTCCTGGAAGCTAGAAGAGATGAAATGAACTATACACGTAGGTTGTAAACTTTTATCAAATAGAATTGCAATATGACTACTCTAGTACCTACTTTAATGACTTATCTAAATACTTCTCCAATTAAGAGTGTTGATAAATCTTATCATATTTATAGTGTGAATTAACTTAGTTCCAATGGTAAGAGACTTTTAAAATAATAACCTATCTAATTCTTCCATTTTACGCAATAAGTTTGTCAACAGATACTAAGATCAGAGTATTACTTCAAAATTACTTCAACAATATTGTCATTGACTTCAAATTCTAAGGTATTCATGTTTACTCACTAACATCAATATATTAGAAAAATGTATGTTTTACCATTTGAAATTATCACTTCCTTTCCATATGTCAAAGTTCCTATCTATGGTAACTACTATAAAAGATGGAATTTCTGATAACTTTTCTATTTTTGAGACGCAATCTAATTCTACATAATACAACTTATGGAACTTTATTTTGAATAGGGTTCTAAAATTTGCGTTCCTTAACAACTATGCATGACAGTAAAGAGAGGTATATATAACATTTATATTTATTATTTTCATGAAGGGAATACAACAAACAATTGTGATTTACTTTTGCAATCATGAAACTACAATATTCCAGACACTCAAAACTTACCATTTTCATTAAAGCATAGTTTCATATGAAATCTTTTAGAAGACATAAAACAACCTCTTCAAGAAAACAATAGTATTCTTTTTCACCAAGGTGTGAATATACTTGAAATACTTAGGACACCTATACATTTACAATACATATTGTCTAAGTCATCTTTCATAATAATTGTAGGGTTTGATTTCCAAAATGCATTCACACCCCTAGAGGAGATCTAATCAATTTCCCAATTTTTCATGTCAGTCAATTTCCATATAGCATTTAATTAATGTCAAACAACAATGTACAAGAGTTCTTTCAAGTTCCCTATTTCATAATGATTATATATCCATGAAGAGAGGAAAAAGAACATGATTCCTACTACTATCTTCATAACCACAACATTTAAATTAACCAATGTGCTTAAATTGAGTTTCTACCTTTTACCTCTTTGTAATATTACCCTCATATATTTTAACACTTTTGAGATAACCTTGTAGCCCAAAAGAAATTAAGTAACATACCTAACAGCACTCTTATAGCATTTACTTGCTACAGTAACTTCTTATTCATAGTCAATCAATCAATTAGTGTTGTTAATTAATACTAAGGTGTTGATCACAATGTCTATAAAACTTGAATTGTGTTTCCATATAACTCATCTAGAATCCCAACCACTCACAAGGCATATAGTAAGACATATATTTAGTAAAATAACTTTCATCGTTAGAATAGATAGCCCATTTCCGTACATACTCTTCCTTAGACTTTCTTGATTGTTAGCTTAACTCCTTTACTATGAAAATTAACATGGCATGCATAAATAATATAGCTTCTTACCACAACAGGGATAAAAATTCTTCTTCCAAGATGCAAATGTAAATTATAGCCTATGATTAAATCTTGGGGACATAAGTCCTTCACCCAAGCATTTCCTAATTAAGCATTTACAAATTTTCCAAATATATTATTGCCTTGTCTAAACAATGTTAGTCCTTCAAAACTTATATTTTAGGAGGGAAGAGAGAGACAGAGAGAGAAATACACATGGAAATAAATGATTGGTTGCTTACATTTCAAGTTCCTACTTCATGAAGTCATAGGAGAGGGGAAAGAGAGAGATCATTCAAACTGTTATTATATAACAAAAACCTTATTCACTCTTATGCCCTAGTTTATTCTTTCACATAATTATCTATTCCACCTCCCTCCTTCATCTTTTGTCTATAATAGGAGGACACTTCTTGTCTAGGTACACTTTATTATCCATTAAAATTATAAGAATAAAAGAGATTACTACCGCAATCATTTATTTCTTCACATTAAGGGTGCAAAAGGAATTTATTTCTAAGATGGATGTCAACTAGTCATTTATAAGAAGATAGAGTGCACAACATTTCCAATAAAATATATTATAGGTAGGGTTAGGAGATAATATTACCTACCACGGTAATTAAAACATCGAATATCCTTTATACTTTTGGCTTTCCTAGAGATAACAATTTTGTTTATTAACAAGGAGATGACGCACACAAGTCTAAGTAATTCCTTAACATTCTATTTATAGAAAGCATCGTTTTAACACATCATTAATCTTGGGATGCAAATCATAAGTTATAATATAACTTAATCATACATGAGTCGGTGTACCTTTATAAGATAATGTATCATAAATACAAGAAACAAAGCCTTCGTTTCCTTAGATTCAAATTTTTCTGGCATATAGATGAAAACAAAGAAGATAGAGATAAAATATTAAATGTTATGCATAAGTGAGCTATGAGTCCCAGAGTTCCCAATGTGGAAACCTAGGGCTCTAATACCAAGATGTCACGCCCTGCTAGGGAACCTAGGAGGACAAGCCAACTATCTACTAAGAGATGTGAATATTTTTTTTTTAATGAAATATTATAATTAATCTAAGTCCTCATAGGCTCCCTAATACCGCTACTACAGAAACATAATCTAATCTATTCATTTACCCATTAAGCTAGTGATTGATTAATATAAGTTTGTAATTCATTCCTTTACTTTTAACATTAAGTTACATCTATAAATCTACCATCAATCTTATTATTTTAACATACATCCATGTGAGCAATCCTTTCCTAAACTTATGTCATTAATTTACACTATTCATTAAACATTCATGTGGAAGATAAACATTCAATGGATATGCAATGCCCTATATACTTTATTATTTCATATGCATCTATGAAACATAGTAACCATAAACCAATATTAAATTCTATAGCTATTTACTCATAGATTGATTAACTCATAATAGTTTTCCACAACCATACAACAAGAGATAGCACATTCATTCATAAATACATTACTTCATACTAAGT
Organism: Thuja plicata; assembly: GCA_018584345.1. Classification (NCBI taxonomy): domain Eukaryota; kingdom Viridiplantae; phylum Streptophyta; class Pinopsida; order Cupressales; family Cupressaceae; genus Thuja; species Thuja plicata. The sequence continues at coordinate 557,874 of MU224346.1, forward strand.
CTAAGATCATTTCTTGGATACCAAAAGTAATAAAAGATACGTGAACAAATACCCTAAATAATTATCTTTTCATAATGATAACATATAATATTTTCCATTTCCTTTTTCCTAGATCTACCCATTCCCTTATACATTTATTTTAATTACATTGATATACATCATATCATCAGATCCAATGATTTACAAGAGATTTCTTTTACAAGAATGCACATGCATAAGCACACCTTTACATATACAATAAGAAGTCTTCAAAACTGATAATCCAGAAGGAACAAGAGCCCAGAACATTCATCTAACCATGAAAAGTACCTCGATATAAAAATATTAACCACCCAACCACATGGATCCAAAAAGAGTCCACTCCCCCATGCTAGGAGACAAAGACCAAGGTTTACGTAAGAAGGTAATAACTAGGATAGTCCTAAGGTGATGATAGCCCTTCCCAAAACATCACACAACTGAAAAACAAAAAAAAAAGATCACAAGGATATAAATCACATTGGTAGGAACTCTAAGACACATGCTAGATGAGTGTCATCACATAGCCCTCACCCCTTGGGTTACCCTGGTCAGCCACTCTGGGCCCCGGCCCCCAAGTAGGAACATGCAGAACCAAACATCTCTCGTAAGGATGAGACTGTTTGATTGTGCTATCGCAATAGCACCTTCTCCCACTCCCATCTGTAGCCTCTACTAGGACTACCGACATGGGAAAGTCTTATCTTAGTTAATGTGTAGCTCCCTTCTCATAAATTTATTAATGTTATCACTTGATTAAACAACTCATCGGTGGGTTACCCTGGTACTAGCCACTTAGGGCCCCGACCCTGCACGGTGAGCCACTCACCTAGTGCTCTTAGGTTCCCTACCAAAATGAGTCTCAAAAGAAGATAAGGAATACATCATAATAAACAAGAAGCCATAACAATGTCACAACATCAAATAACTAGGTTTAGGAAACCACTAGTTGTCATGAATCCTCTAGACAACCCTAAACCACACTCAGGTACTCAGGTGGATAAAACACATCCATATTGCATCTAATGCATCAAAAAGGGATTCAAAACACATAATTACATCCATTACCTCAACCCAACACACATCATAACATCTTAACATCATTGTATTGGGTTTAGGATATCATTGATTGTCCCTAAGCCACCAGACATTCCTAAACCCTAATCCAACATACAAGCAAATAGATAAGACATAAAAATATCAAAATGCACCAATCATCAACTATTATACAGAACCATATAATCAGTTCCTTTTTGGTACCAACTCAGACAACAAAACATTATAACAAGATCATATTGCAGAAAACATGTTGATTCCTAAAATTTGGCTAAGTCTGAAATTTCCTAAAACCTACAAAATCTAATCAGGGTTCCCAAAATATCCAAAACTTATGGTAAGTTTCCAAATGATCATAAACATAATAAAACATGAAAATAAAGTATTTTTCAAGTTAAACAACTTCTAGGGCCAACCCTGGGTCAAAACCAAACCCTAAACCCTTTTGGAAACCCTAAAACATAAATTGGAAGAGTCCTTCGCAGGTGGTGCCCTAAGTTGCACATGTGGTGACCTAATCTGCGCAGGTTGTACAAATTGAGAAGATGGTGCTTCCTACATAGGTGGTTCTTCCTATGTAGGTAGTCATGCATCCTGTGTAGGTGGTACCTAGTTCTACGCAGGTGGTCAGGACCTTTGCATCCTCTGGACAACAACCTTCAGATTTCACTTTCTGGGTAAAACTCGATAAGATGGAGGCCCAAAAGTTAGAATTAGAGAGATACCTAGTTGGTATTCATCTTTTCCCCTTCTAAAGAATCCCTCAAACCCATCTACCCTTATGGAAAATATTCTTAGTTTATGCCCGAATGTGCAAGGTGTAGAAAGGTGACCACCAAGGATAAAGTTCTAACTAAGAAGTAGTCTACATATTACCTAAAGAGGGGTTCTATCTGGAAGAAAATACATTCTAAGATGGAAATACACAGAGAAGAGAAATTATACAATAACTCATAAACTAAATCCATTATCAGGTATACTTCCATTCTTGCATTTATATAAGATAGCATAGACAACCAAACAAACACAAAAGAATTCAACTATTCATATAACCATAGAAGATAGTAAACAATAATAGTAAGTAAATAGAAAGGATTCTCTTTTCCAGGTAGAGCCTACCTGGAGTCCTACGGAGAAACCTTTGATGCAATCCAATTCTATTTTCTTAAGCCTATGTTCCTCCAGCCTTTAAACCAATCGGATCCTCTCCCAGTGTTTTCCTCTATCCTTCTAATAATTTTTAGATAAGTATAAAGTTTTCTGAATAAAATTTTCCTCTGACCTCCTTCCTCTCCCCTACTTACTATATCCCTTTAATATAAATATGTTGCAGGATTGGTTGCCTAGGAAGTTCAACCGATGCAACCATCCGTAACTATTTACTGGTTATTAGTTTGGAACACAATAGTCTTTAGATAATTTTAATGAATAGGTAGTTTCTCGAGAACACTTTAGTTAAATTACTTCCTTAGTTACTTTTATGTTTTATTTCATGCTTAAGGTAACTCTTATTATTTATTCCAACTTTTACCTTGATTAAGTACTTTCCCTATTAAAATAATAATGTAATTTCATATGACAATTAATTTATTTTCTTAAAACAAGAAGGGTACATAATGAATAATTACATACACACGTCCATTTATTAATATAGACATATTTATAAAATTACATAAATATATTTATATATAGACATATGCATATGTGTGCACCCATATGCCTATGTGTACATATAACCAAGAAAATATTATTATTATAAAAATCATGCATTATTTAAATACATTAGAAAATATATATTACCATGCATATATAACTCCATCATACCATCCAATGATTATTAACCAACAATTCAATCACAAACAATATTCACCTAGTTCTAGGGAAAATTTAAAAAAATCCATAATTGACCAAATACCAAGCATCAATAAATGGACATCAATCCAAAATCAAAGGAGAAATACAAATAGACCCAACCCAGGAGTAGGGATCAGGTTTAGGCCTAGTCTTGGAGGACCTGGTACTATCTCTGTAACAAAAACAATGATCAAGGTTTTGGGCATGCTCAGACCTATGAAGCCACGTGAATTCAATTTCCAGTACCTAAAAGCCTGCATCACAAAGAAGAAATGCATGTGCATTGATGTACATATAAAATAAGACATTGCAGAGAGATGATTGGGATCGATACATCATGTGGACCTCATTCATGTGAGTAACTACAACTTCATCCTTTATCATGAAAACACATCATGCATATACACACACACGCACAGGCACATGCACATAAAGAATATACCATTATCATAATGAGGGTTAGAATCTGAGCATTGGGTTAGTCAGTAATCAATACTAATAATAAATCACCATAATCATAATAAATATCCTAAATCATTAAGTGATATACAAGATTCATCGACAGTAACTTTAATAGAAGAATATATCTATATCCATCTAGCACATTACATCCTAACTATGTTTAGAAAGGTATTGAAGGTCCTTTATACATACATGGAGACAACACATACATAAATGATACCTTCAGACAATATGTCTGATATTAGAATTCTCAAGTACCGGCTGACGAAGTTATTATAAACAACTTATTGGAAAACACGTATTAATCTATAAGGAAACATCTAAAGATCTTACTTAACTCAGAAAGCACAAAATTTGTATTAGGGTTAGAGGGTATTACATGCAATCCTTGACATCTTCAAATTCAACATCAGAGAGTGAGGAAGAAAGCTCTATGACCATGCAGTTGTGCTCATGCTTCTCTATCAATTGATCTATTGTTAATTATCCTGTGGGTAACCCATATTCAGTATCTAGGAATTGAGTAACATCATTACCAATACTTGATAAGTGGAGTCTTATCCTAATTTTCCATGAAGTAAAGTTGTCTTTGTTCAACTTCGACACATCTTGTCTGTTCATCTTGTGATCTTGACTTAGGTCTTGAAACCTTCCTTTCTAAGAACACAATCTCTGATACCAATTGTTAGTAATAACTAAGAGGGGGGAGGGTGAATCAGTGGCCTAAAAAATTTATCCTTCAAATATTAACAACCAATCAATAAACATCATATTATTATGTCCCTACAAGATGCATGCCATGAAATACTAATAATGATTTAACTGTTTGTTGGTTTTCCTTGTCTGTCCTTATTCTCCTTGATTACCAATAAGCAATATAACTATTTACCAAAACTCAGTAAATAAGTAGAGTATACCGATCAACCTAGTGTTAACTATGTCAGATACAAAAAAATAAAGAAATGAATCATACACACATAACACATGAATTTTTAACATGGAAACCCTGTTAAGGGAAAAACAACTGGGACCGGTACCCCAAAATTTTACTCTTCTGAAGTGGGCCTTGTTAGGATCCAACCTTGTTAAAGGTTACAAACACACCATTAAGTGTGACCTTGTTAGAGGATTTTATACATAGAGGTTGTCACTTAGTATCGGGCATCTATTGCTACCATCCTTGTATCAGCCTTCTTCTTAGATGGTCAATAGGTATCGGGCAAGTCCAATGCTACTTTCACGAATCAACCTTTTTGGCACTCCTTGGGATGTACCTCAATATATAGAAGACTATTAAGTCTTTCTCTATTAAGAGACTTGATGCTTCAATGGTTAAACTAAAACACTATGACCTATTCATGATGCAACTTTGAATTGCAGATTTTCAGATCTATTTAAGTACATTACCTCTCTGATCAATGTATCAATTCAATTCTTTGTGCTCCACACTTTATTCTCTATGATGTTGTGCTTCACTGTTCGTCGATGTCTGTAGAATTATTTAGCTCTACTTTAGCTTGATTGATTAGGAATGTATGAAGATATTCTTCATCAATTTCTCTTCAACATCCTCTTTCTATTCACTCCCCTTAATCCCATTTTCATGCATTGCAAAAATGAATTAAGCTTGTCCCTTATATAGACATGATATTCATTGTTTCTTGATTCTTGATTCTTGGCGTGAAAAACAATCCAGCCAATTTGATTTAAAGAATAACTCCTAGTTTATCTCATAGTTATCTTATTGCCAACTATACAAATCTTCTTTAAATCAATCACTTAACTCTGGTTGAATAAAACAAAGAAAACAACTAGTTAAGTCTATCTTTAGCTCCTTCCTGCAAGATATTTTGTCATTTTTTGAACTCTCTATTTCATCTGTCAACTCTGTAGTTAGGCATCGGTGACAACTAAAAATTCCATCGGTGTGACTCTAGTTAGCTTTGGGATCTCTGTCCATCGGGAATCATTGGATATTTACTCGTCGAGCAACTCTATTTTCAGCTCGTCGGCCATCTTGTGGTTTTGCTTCGTCGGGCAACACTGTCTTCTTCTCGTGGGGTATCACTGTGACTTTTCTTATTTTCCTTTACCAATGGTGTGCACTCCATCAGTGTTTTCTATCACTTAGTGAATACTTGACTTTTATGCATTGCTAAAAGCATAACCTTTGTTCCATTGATTCTCTGAAGTCTTTGGCATTATGTACGTGACCATGCAAATGATATCAAGTTGACATCAATGACAATACAAACCATTAAATGATTTAATACCTTGCATTATCTTCAACTTAATATTATCAAACATTCAATCAGTTACATGTCATCATAGATTTGGTTGTCCAGAAGTTACTATGGTGGACAATGCTATGTGTTTCAGATCATGGGAATTCACTGAATTTTGTCAGCAATATGGAATTCTGATTTCATGTTCTTCCCCATATCACCCCCAAGGCAATGGACAGGATAAATCTAGTAACAAGAGTTTGATGAAGATTATTAAAAGAGTATTGGATGCAAATAAGAAGTCCTAGCGTTAAAAATTATAGCTTGCTTTGTTGGCTAATAGAGTAACAGTGAAAAAAACTATTGGATGTGCACCTTTTGACTTAGTTTATGATATTCATGACAAATTACCAAAGAATAATTTGTTGCAGATGTATAAATTTATCCAAATATATGATGATGATCTAGAAGATGACATGAGAACTAGGTTGGAGGATTTGATAAAATTAGATGAGTTAAGGAGGGAAGAACATGATGGGAACATCATATTGTAGTTGCAATGCCAAAATCTACTTGACAAGAACGCCACTACCAGGAAATTTTAGATTCATGATATGGTCTTGATGTGGAATGTGATGATAGAGGACAAAGGAAAACATGCAAAATTTGATCCCATATGGCTAGGACCATATCTAATTGATAGTAAGTTGGGTTTTGATTCCTATATGTGAAAGGACTTAACTGAAAATATTCTGGAGTTGTCAGTTCATGGGCAGTTTCTAAAGTTGTACTTTTCTTGAAGAAGGCAAAGTCATGGACAAGTAAGTATGTATATATTTGTTTTCAATTTTTTTCTCTAGGTTAGGTTTTATTTTCTTGTAGGTGGTCTGCTACTCCTAGATTTTTTTGAATCCTTGTCATGCCTACGAGAGGCATAAATCCCAAATGGAGCCATTGTTAGCACTTGCCAAAATTTTCATGGTTCCAAGCTTCGTTTCCTATCTCTACAATTTTTCCCAACCTCTGGCTCAAACCCTAAGTCTTATTTGGTGAAAAATCCTAAAAAAACACTAAACCTCTAAGACTTGTTCTATTTTCATCTTGCTTTTCCATGCTACTTAATTCAGAATTTCCCTTGTGCGCTTTTCCTTATAGCATTAGTCGCGTAATATCCAAACCCGAATCGGATATTCTTTTTCATCCAGCGATTACATGATTACATTGTGTCACTAATTTTCAAAAGGATATGGCATATTCTATTTTTGTTATGAGACTTAGTGTGGGCCATGATGAGCCTCCGAAAAAGCCATCTTTTCCATGTGATTACTTTCCTTTTTCAACATTTTGTTTTCAGAAGTAGAAGACTTTAAACTTATGGTTTTTATATATTTTTATATGAAATGACATAAGTAGATAAAATGGATGATGAAAAAATAATGTATTTTTCTTAAAGCTAATGGATAGACGTTGTAGGATTTAAGTGATTACATGTTGAATGGATAGAATTTTTCCCTATGCTATGTTTGCGGGTAGTTTCCTTCCTGTAGCTGAATGTTGTGCAAGAATATTGAATGAAATATCACACTTCTTTCTTAGTATTAAATGATAAAATATATTTATGCATTGGAAGTTATGTATACTAACCATTTTGTAGGAGTCAAGTTATGGCACATTCAAAGAATTCCAGCATGGTGTTGAAAGGGTCAATGACAGTCGTTACCTTCAGAAGCACCAACATAAAATAGGGAATTAAGTAAGTGGTTAAAGATCGGCGTGTTGCAGAACTCTCATGGAGGAACAAGTCAATCTAGTTCCTGAGAAGACACTACACACAGATCTAGAACCACTACATGCTACATTCTAGGAAGAACTTGAAGACCTACTTTTGCTGTTCAAGATTTCTATTATGAGCACGATGTTGGAGATTTGATTTTGAGAGTTGATTGTTTGTATGTTTGTCATTGATGACAACATATAATACACAGTATTAATTCTCTATGAACTTATCTAAATGATGACATGAAGACTTACGTGGATAGATACATGTTTTTGACATGTTTATTATGTTATGTTCATACACGCAGACCTATATATGATGTTTCAGTAAAGTTATGCAATTTTGTTATTAGCAGTTACAATTATGGAAGTATAATGGTTTAGGGCCGATGTATATAATGTGTTACATGAGTTGCACCTATCTTTAGGTTATGCATGTGTATATTCATGTTGATTTATGATTTGATGATATAAATCCAAAGGCGCCAAACATGTTTCAAGATTATTGCAATGTTATGGTTAATTTGGTGAGGCCGACTCAGTGAAGTGTCGCGTCTGTTCAGCATTGACTTGCACAGACTTAATATTGTTTGTGTGCTTAGTTAAGCCAACTAAGATATTGATGAAGTGTTTCTAACAACTGACATGACCTTCTAATTTGGAGAAGATACTTATAGTAGTTCAATTGTGATATGCCAAGTGTGAATGATACGAAAAGTGAAGAAAGATGTACAAAGTAGATTATTAGAGTTGGTTCATTCATCAAGGGTCTATGTGAAGAAAAAGTGAATGATTGTAATACACTGGAACTGATAAAGATAGCAGGTCTACTCTATAGTTCATCATCATATATAGTGCATATCTATTATTCAGAAGGTTGTAGCCTTCACCATCAAGCAGTGAGCTTTTGGATAGTGAGTCCACCACCCCTAACAGGGTTATTTGTAAAGGACTCCTAATAAGGTCTGACCCTTAACTAGGTCAGTATAATTATTGCATTGTATTGTACAACTCCTAACAGGGTTGAAATATATTCTAACATGGATTACTACAAAAAATTATAGTTTATTGTGGGTGCTAATTCCCACCAGGGTTTTTACCATTTGGTTTCCCCATAATCAAATTGTGTGTTGAGTACTGTGTTATATGATTATGTTTTTACTTTGTTCTATACTAAAGTTAAAGAAGTAAAGAGACTGAAGCAACTGATAATTGATTCACTCCCCCCCTCTCAGTTATCCTTTGGGACTATTCTAACAATTGGTATCAGTGCCAAGTGCCTTGGAGAAGAAGCCTAACAGCTTAAGGTAGATCAGATTTCTTACTTCAGAAAAGAAATCCCTAAGTTTGATGGAGAAAATTATTTGGATTGGAAAAACAAAATGATAACACATTTAAAGTGTATTGGCTTTGAGATCTTTGAAATTGCCACACAAGAGGTTGTAATTCCATCTCTGAAAGACCTTGCAAAGGATGATGCTACCAACAGACAAAAGGACATATTTAAACATAATGCAATTTCCAAAGAAGCCCTAATCAGTGCCTTATCTGACAGTGAATTTTCCAAAATCAAGAAAATTGACAAAGCATATACCATATGGAAGTATTTAGAAGACATGTTTGAAGGAGATGTTCAAGCAAAGAATGC
>MU224346.1:569532-589094 GCA_018584345.1 Thuja plicata
TATGCAAATTGAAGAAAGCACTCTATGGTCTTAAATAGGCCCCAAGAGCTTGGTATGAGAGACTTGATGGTTATCTTACCAAGATTGGATTCAAGAAAGGAGTAGTAGATTATAACCTATTCACAAGAGAAACACGTGATGGATTATTCTTAGTTGCTATATTTGTTGATGAAATTATCTTTGGAGGTAATGATGAGCTCAGTAAAGCATTTGCCAAAGAAATGCAAAAATGAATTTGAAATGAGTATGATTGTTCCTATAAAATAATTTTTGGGTATATTCATTAATCAGTCTAAACATGTGAAAGAAATACTGAAGACCTTTCAGATGGATGATTGTAAGTCAGTATGCACTCCCATGATAACAGGATGCAAGCTTTCAAAAGATGATGACTCCATAGTAGTTGATAAGACATTGTACAAATCTATGATTGGTAAACTCATTTATCTAACTCAATCTAGACCTGACATATCTAATGCAGTTGGAATTGTTGGAAGATTTGTAATCAAAGAATGTAAAGCTTCATGTTTATATAGATGCAGATTGGGTAGGTTGTATTGATGACATAAAGAGAACTTCAGGAGGAGCAGTATTCCTTGCAGACAGGTTGGTTTCTTGGATAAGAAAGAAGCAGAACTGTATTTCTTAGTCAACAACAAAAGTTGACTATGTTGCAGTAGCACCGAATTTTTCAACTATGGTTTGGATCAAGTAGATGGTTAAAGACTTTGGCATTCAAGTTGATTATCCTATTGTTATTCATTATGATAATACTAGCACTATCAACATGTCTAAGAACCCTCTGATGCACGCAAAGACAAAACACATAGAGATCAAGTACCATTTCTTAAGAGAAAAGGTTGCAGACAAAGAAGTGAAATTGGACTATGTGAGCACCAAAGAATAGTTGGCAGATATTTTCACAAAGCCCTTATCAAAGGATACTTTTGAGTATCTCAGGGAGAAGTTGGGAGTAATTCCCTCTCCTAAGTCTGTTTAGAAGAAGCAGCAAAGACATTAGTCATTAAGTGACTGATGAATGGTCAACTACTCTACTTCTGGAGTAGTACCTGTGCCTAAAGGACTATAGCGCCCTTCACCATTAATGTCAAAGGGGGAGTATATAGTAAGGAGGAGTATGTACTAAGGGGGAGCATATACTCTGGGGGAGTATATAGATGAAACAAAAACACAGACAGAGGAATTGCAGCAGTTTAGAGGAATCTTTGATGAGGATAGTGAGAAGATTGTAAAGAAAGAGGAAACCATGAATAGAGTATGTTTTTGGATATCATATGTTGCCATCAATGTCAAAGGGGGAGATTGTTGGAGATTTGATTCTGAGAGTTGATTTTTTGTATGTTTGTCATTGATGACAACATATAATATAAAGTAGTAATTCTGTATGAACTTATCTGAATGATGACATGAAGACTTGCGTGGATAGATACATGTTTTTGACATGTTTATTATGTTATGTTCATACACATAGAACCAGATATGATGTTTCAGTAAATTTATGCAACTTTGTTATTAGCAGTTACAGTTCTGGAAGTATAATGGTTTAGGGCCAACGTATATAACATGTTACATGATTTGCACCTATCTTCAAGATATGCATGTGTATATTCATGTTGAGTTATGAGTTGATGATATAAATCAAAAGGCACCAAACATGTTTCAAGATTATTGCAAAGTTATGGTTAATTTGGTAGGCCGACTCAGTGAAGCATCGCGTCTGTTCAACATTGACTTGCGCAGACTTAATATTGTTTGTGTGCTTAGTTAAGACAAATAAGATATTGATGAAGTGTTTCTAAGAGCCAACATGACCTTCTAATTTGGAGAATATACTTATAGTAGTTCAATTGTGATATGCCAAGTGTGAATGATACAAAAAGTGAAGAAACATGTACAGAGTAGATTATCATAGTTGGTTCATTCATCAAGGTTCTATGTGAAGAAGAAGTGAATGATTGTAATACAATGGAATTGATCAAGACAAAAAGTCTACTCTATAGTTCATCATCAGATATAGTGCATATCTATTATTCAGAAGGTTGTAGCCTTCACCATCAAGCAGTGAGATTTTGGATAGTGAGTCCACCACCCCTAACAGGGTTATTTGTAAAAGACTCCTAACAGGGTCCGACCCTTAACCAGGTCACTATACTTATTGCATTGTATTGTACAACTCCTAATAGGGTTGAAATATCTTCTAACAGGGATTACTACAAACAAGTATAGTTTATTGTGGGTGCTAATTCCCACCGGGGTTTTTACCATTTGGTTTCCCCATAATCAAATTTTGTATTGAGTACTGTGTTATCTGATTATGTTTTTACTTTTTTTTATACTAAAGTTAAAGATGTAAAAAGGACTAAAGCAACTGATAACTAATTCACCACCCCCCCCCTCTCACTTATCCTTTGGGACTATTCTAACACACGATGTATCCATTACTGATCCTCATTAATCGAGTGATCCTAGATTTAGGTTGTAGTGTAGTTCCTCCTTAAATAAGTGGATTTCTGTAGTTGCACAGGAGAGTAGAGTAAAGAAAGAATTAATTGATGTAATTTTTGGACTAGAGTTTGATATCATAGCACTATTTATTTTCCAAGCATATTTCCTCCATGAATGAATAGAATGCAGAATTTGAGTTCCAGTCTCTTATCGTAATTGTATTTCTATTCACTATTCCAAGGGGGCCCACTTGGTGAGTGAATCATTTTATTAGATTAGAATTTATTTCTTTTCTCATTAAGTAGAAGATAGAACTCTGCTATTCCTGTAGCATAGGCGAGTAGAGTAACCCCTACTCGTAATTACTATTTTCTTAGCATAATTGCATTCAATTGAGATAGTGTAGATTTGTGAAGCATAATGTATTTCGATTCCATACGTTTAGCCATGATAATCAAGGAAGTTTGAAGAATATAATTTGTGAACACCATTCCAAGTTTACGTCCATAATCGATAACTAAATGAGACTAAATAATCTACTTAGCAGCCATTTAGGGTGTCCAATCCTAAAATAGCAGTCCAATGCTATGTGTTTCTAAGACAATTGTTTGGCCAAGCATTTTTGGCACCGTTGCCGGGGATAGTGTTAGTTCAAACCACTTTGGTGTTCATGATTCCAGTGTTCATAGTTTAGGATTTAATTTTAAGTAAAGCATTTTATGCATAGAAGAAGAGATCCTAGCGGAAGATTCCTTCCTCATCAATACCAGGCTGAACCATTTTATCTTTTTAACCCCGAGCCTGAAGAACCCCAAGTAGATAGTGAAGAAGAAGACCTATTTGAAAATCCATTTGCAGACGCCCAAGGAGAAATTTCATCACCCTCATCCTTTGAAGAATTGCTACATCTAGAAGTCTTTTTTGATGAGCCTGAGTATCACGATAACCCATTAGCTCTTATTGTATACTAGCCACCACCACAACAGTAACCAGGCCCTCCTCGAAGAATGGCTCATCCTACCTTTCCCTTTCCAATTCCTCCTCAGTAGGGTAACCAAAACCTGAAGAACATTCCAACCGCTGCATTGCCAAAATTTTACGGACTTATTTTTGAAGATCCTGAGACTTTCCTCTTCGAGTTTGATATCCTTTGCAGAAGCTATGACTACAGAATATGTTTCTTGAAAAATACAAAGAATACTGTAGAGGACGGGATTTAAAAGGAGATGACATCTTTAAGATGACACAAAAAGAGGATGAAACCTTGGAAGACTATGTTTCCAGGTTTATGTATAACATGCAGCAAAATGCTCAACACTAGTTAAATGAGGAATTGCAGAAGCATCTATTCCTCAAAGGTTTCAATGAAGGAAGCATAGAGGCCTTGGACCTTATGGTTGGTGGTGACATCACCCAAAAAAAATTGATGGAGATTAAGACCATATGTATGAATTACTCAAGGGCTACAGTAAAGAAGGGAAGAGGATTAAGGGACTTGCCTCAGAAGACAAATGGCTCTGGAGTGTCTAAAATAGAATTGTCCAATCTCTTGTCTGACTTCAAGTAGGATATTATCAATGACATGGCTACTCAGTTGGATACCATGCAAGCCCAAAGGAAGAAAGAGGATGCGAACGCTATGCTAGCTGAATTTTGCTCCCATTGTAGGGAAAAGAAAAGAAATTGTAAGTGCAAAACTGTTGCATCTATGGACACTTCTTCAATGCCCACTGAGTTCAAGGAAATAGATGAGGAGAATGGAGAGGTCTTTTACATGGCTCAAAGGCGACCATGGGCTCAGAGACAAGGTATGCCTCAAGACCCCCTAAATCATTTTGGTTATAATAATAATAATAGTAATCAGTGGAAGAATCAAAACCCCCACAATTTTTTCCCTCAAGGATAGAATTGGAATAATCATTGGTCAAACCAATAGCCACAGTATAACCAAAATTTTCAACCTTAGTTTAACCCAAACCAGCAGCAATTTAACCCATATTAGCAGCAGTATAATTCATTTTAGCAGCTGCAGCAGAATAGCCAGTGGCAACCACATGGTAACTGGCAAAAACAACGTCAGTGGGGGCCCAATCAGCCTATTCAGCAACAAGCTATAATGCCTCCACCTCAGTAAGAAGCTATTATGCCTCCGCCTCCTATAGCCAATAATAGCCCTCAGAAACCACAACTGCCTGCTCAACCAAATCCAAATCCAAACAACAAGTAGCAAGCCTATTCACTGCAAGTGAATGATATCCACCTAAGATCAGGGACTACATTGCCTACACCAAGAGCACCCATAATAACTGATGTTTCTGATACTAAGGAAGCTTCTGACAATTGCAATATTGTTGTTCCCCCTATTGCACCACCTATTCTAGTTGAGAAAGAACCACCTTTTCCACAAAGATTGGCCCAACCATTAGTATCCCCTAAAGAGAATACTATTGCAAAAGACCTAATTGACCAACTGAAGAAAATGACTGTCCAAATACCATTATTGGATGCCCTCAAGGAAATTCCAATCTATAATAAATCAATTAAAGAAGTTTGTATCAAGCACCCTGGTAGGAAAAAGAAAGATCCTAATATTGTCCATGTTCTTGGAAAACTTTATGATCTAATGCTTAGTAAAAATTTGATGCCTAAATACTCTGATCTAGGAAGTCTGGTGGTTACTATTCACATTAATGGTATACAAATACATAATTTTTTGGTTGATTTAGGAGCCTCTATTAATGTTATGACTATGGATGTATTGTTAAGTCTTAGTATCATTGGGTTGAGGGAGACACCCACTATTCTCTAGTTAGCTAATAATTCAACTGTCAAACCAGATGGTATGGTAGAGGATATTGTTGTCACACTTGATTCCTTAGAATACCCTTCATATTTCATCATCCTATCTCCAAAAGCCACACTAGGAGGGTATCCATTAATCCTAGGGTGGCCTTGGTTAGCCAAAATAGATGCTTGCATTGCATGCCACTCAGGGAAAATGACCATATCTGATGGTACTAATACTAAGAAATTAACCCTGTATTCTCCAGCCAAACCTCAAGCTGAACTTGACCAAGTTGTTTGGCTGGATCTAGGAGACATCCCCCTTGAAGCCAATTGAGTACAACAACTTATGGTTATTGATAGAAATCCATTCATGGTCTCGCAAGAAGAGGATAACATACTTGTAGCAATTCTTACAAACCAGTATGCCTCTAAAGAACCCTCATGTCATGAACCTAACTGTTCTCTGCAAACCATATTGCCCTAGAAGTCTTCATCCAAATTTCCTGCAACACCATATTATCTCCATACTCTGTTACCGCATGAAATAAATTCACCTACCTTTGCAGAAGTTCTTATGTTATACAAAGTCAAAAGCGTGCAGATTTCCTTAAACAGGGAATTGAATGTCAATAAGGATCTCACTGAATCTCAAATGTCTAGCCTTGAGCATATTTTGCAAAAGAATCAGCAAGATTTTGCATGGGAATATACTGACATGAAAGGGATTGACCAAAAATTGTGTACCCATAAGATTTATATCATTCCAGAGTCTAGACCTATTAGGCAACCTCAAAGAAGAATAAACCCTGCATTAAGAGATATAGTAAAGGCTGAATTGCAAAAACTTCTCCAAGCTGGCTTCATATATCCCATTTCTGACAGTCAATGGGTCTTCCCTCTTGTAATTGTTCCCAAGAAAGGAGGCAAATGGTGAGTTTGTGTCAACTATAGGGAGCTTAATAAGGCAACCAAGAAGGATCACTTTCCATTGCCCTTTATTGACCAAGTACTTGACAACCTTGCTAGCAAAAAGTATTTTTCATTCTTGGATGGTTTCAGTGGCTACAACTAGATCCAAATATCACTAGAAGACTAGGCTAAGACAACATTCACCTATCTATGGGGAACATTTTCTTATTTTGTCTTACCATTTGGGTTATGTAATGCACCTGCTACTTTCTAGAGGGCAGTAATAAGCATTTTTTCTGACATTGTTGCTGATTGTGTTGAGATATATATGGATGATTTTACTACACATGGAACTACATTTGAAGAGGCTTATGCAAATTTGGAAAAATTTCTTCAAAGATGTTAGGACTACGATCTCTCACTTAATAGTGAGAAGTGTTACATGATGATGGAGGAGGGAGTTGTCTTAGGGCACTACCTCTCATCCTTTGGAATCCAGGTTGATCCTGCAAAGATTGCAGTAATTATCACACTCCCAACCCCAAAAAAGTAGAAGGATGTCTGAAGTTTCCTTGGTCATGCCAGTTACTACAGGAGATTCATCCAAAACATAGTTAACTTTCCGCTCCATTATATAATCTATTGAAGAAAGAAGCAGAATTTGAATGGACAACAAAATGTGAGTCATCGTTCAAGAAGTTGAAGGATGTGTTGACAAAGACCCCTATTCTTAGAGGACCAGACTGGAACTTTCCATTTCATATCCACACAGACACATCTGACTATGAAATTGGGGCAGTGCTAGGTCAAAAAGAAGGAATAGTTGAGCATGTCATTTATTACATCAGCAAAAATTTGCAAGGTGCATAACTAAATTATAGTGTTACTGAGAAAGAACTCCTTGCTATAATTTATGCATTAAATAAATTCAGGCATTACATAACTGGCTATCAATTATTTGTTTATACTGATCACTCAACGATCAAATACTTGATGAATAAACTGGCCATTTCTGGTAGATTAGCCCGGTGGTTACTCCTCCTGCAGGAGTTTGATATAACTATCATTAACAAAACTGGAAAAGCAAATGTAGTTTCTGATTTTCTCTCTAGATTAAAAGTTCTTGATGATCTTGCAGAAATTGATGAAAACTTTCTAGATGAGCATCTATTTTCTCTTGTGACATACAATCCGTGGTATGCTGACATAGAAAACTACCTTGCTACAGGACGGGCACCACCCCATTTCTCACCCCCAGAATGAAGGCTGTTGGCTGAGAAAAGTTTTAACTTTTCATGGATATCTGGATCTATGTTCTACACAGGTCCTAATCAAGTTACCCGCAAATATGTCCATGAAGATGAGACCTATGACATCCTTTAGGCATGTCACGATGAGCCATGTGGTAGCCACTTTACAAGCAAAGGAACAACATACAAGGTATTGACAACTGGTTATTATTGGCCTACATTACACAAAGAAGTAGCTATGCATACCAGGCACTGTGATTGATGCCAAAGGATGGGACATTCCATGAAGACTGATGAAATGCCCCTACATCCACAGGTGGTGGTAACGCCATTTGATAAGTGGGGCATCAACTTTGTTGGCCCCATTGAGCCATCTTCACATGGTAAGTCTTATATCTTAGTATGCATTGATTATGCCACAAAATGGGTTGAAGCAAAAGCAATGAGGCATGCAATGGACCTTAAAGTAGCAGAGTTTCTGTATGAATTTATTTTCACTAGGTTTGGAGTGCCTCGAGAAATATTAATAGACCAAGGGGCACAATTCACCTCTAACCTTATTGTTGAATTAATGAAAGAATACACAATGAGGCATGGTAAATCTTCACCATACCATCCTCGGGCCAATGGGTAGGTTGAGATAACAAACAGGGAGATAGAGGCCATTCTGACCAAAATAGTCACCATCCATAAAAAGGATTGGGCTACTCGACTTCTTGAAGCCATCTGGGCTTACCGCACAACATGGAAAACCACTATTAGATTCACTCCCTTTGAGTTAGTCTATGGAAAATCTGCATCCATGCCTATCAAGTTTCAACATAAAACTCTAAGGATGGCATTGGACTTGGATATTAACCTTAGTAAAGCACAAGAAGACAGGCTCCTGCAGCTCAATGGATTAGATGAATACAGAAAATATGCACTTCATAACATAGAACTGATACAATAGCAGTGAAAGAAGTGGCACGACTTCTTTATAAAAGATAAATAGTTTTCCATTGGTGACTGGGCATTTCTCTATGATTCACGATATCAGCATACTCTTGGGAAATTTCAAACCCGCTGGTTGGGACCCTATGAAATAGTTGTAGTATCTGATAATGGTGTCATTCAGCTCTCTACAATTGATCTTGTCAGATTCAAACTCCTCGTAAACGGGCATCACTTAAAGCTATATCACAAGCCTACAAGTCATGAGGACTTCCTGCAGTAATTCCAGCAGAGCTCAGACAATATTCTTCTTGCAGCAGACATATCTGGGTCTTCCACCCAGATATCTACCAAGCTATGATTTTATTCCAGCTTTCATAATAGACACTTCACTTCGGTGATTTTCTTTCTGCGTAATAAAACTCTGCATCACCTTCTCTCTTCTACATGTCTGCATCGCAGCATCACTACATTAGTGCATGTCACCTAGCATTACACTCTTCCTGCAGCACATCAGGTTAGTAACACATACTTTTGCACATAAATTATTTTATTTATTTATTATTTTGAAATGAGTGTATTTTTCTTTTTCTATTCTTGCACACATGCCGGCCTAGTGGGACCCATGCCTTATACTTAGTTGGGGGGAGGGGTTAGTTATTTCACTCATGTCTGTTTTAATACTTCCAATTAATTTTAGCAAGCAAAAATGCAAAAACTTTATTTCTTCCTGTCTTTTCATGGTGACCGCCGTTATGTGAGAGCTTAGCTGTCACTTAGTGATTAAATAAATCATGATTTAACAGTTGATTTGAAAGCAAATTAAAGATGATTTCAAAGCAAATTAAAGAAAGGATCACCTAATAATGAAAGTTTTGCGACGTGTTTGGGTGGTGAACCTTAACACGCACAAATTCATTTATGAAAATCATTCGAAGTAATGCTTTCTTGCTTAAAATTAATTACTATCCTGTACTTTAGTTGTTCTCAGAATGAAAAAACAAAAACATCTTGCATCTGAAGAAAAGCCAGGAATTTTTCAAAAAATTTTGTAGCAACTGAGCATATCCTATAGAGCTATTTTCTCTATCATTTGCAATGGGAGGAGACCTTCAAAGGCATGAGCCAATGGATCATCAGGTGTTACTTGGGGACTCGGCTACTTGTGAGTTGTTTTGGCAACAGGGATGGCTAGACTACTGCTTAAGCCTTAATGACTTCGATGACAAAGTTTCTTTTCAATTTATGAATTCTTTGAACAATGGGTTTGCAATAGTGAAAGGGCCGAGGGTTGAATTTTCAGAAGATATAGTGGCAGGGGTTACAAAATTTCCACAAGAAGGGGAAAAGTGGTCAAAAGAATGATTTACATTCGGCTAGGGCACAATTTACCCTACATAGTGACCCACAGTTGGAGGTTGACAAGAAGCGGGGCACTACAAGAATGTCATTACTTGGGGAGTTTTTGCAGCCGGCCACATTTATAATATCTTACTTCACCTGTGAGGAATGCTACAAGTACCTGCACGGACTTCACTTCAAAATTTTGAGCGCCCTTCGCCATGAAAATAGGCCAGTTGACTTACCTAGTTTTCTTTTTAATATTTTGAAAAAATAGGCATCTCTTGTTCAGTCAAAGAAAGCACAATCCATTTCCCACCACTGTTTAATTAATTTAATTGTAAAAAGGGAGTTAATTAAATAGTCGATTGGGACCTGGGAGGAATTCTTGGTTATGGAAGATTTGGCACCTAGGGTGGTTGGTCTGAGAGGCCAGGGTGTAGGTAGTAGGGTTAATACATCAACAAGGGTTCATAAGGTAATCCATAAAACATAACCTATTCTTGAAGCATCCTCTTCTAGACCTACCTTAACTAGGAAAAGAGCCTGTAATGACAACACTCCTGTTTCTGATGATAAGGAAAGAAAAACTAGAAAAGTTGTTTCCTCCCCTGACACTTCAATATCTGAAGAAACTAGGTCTACTATTATAAAAGGAAAAGATAAAACCCTAAATACAGAGGAAATGACTCCAGAATAGCAGCTAGCTGATAATGACAATAGAAATCAGATGTCTAAGGAACCCTTGCCTTCTTCCAAGGAAGCAACACCAGAAGATCCTCATGTAGCCATTACAGGGGAGGTTTCCTCCACCAAAAAGAAACACAAGGAACCTATGAGCTCTTCTCAGACCCCTGTGAGGAAAATTCCTAGACTTTCTGCTAGTACTAGTAAAGCAAGTGAAACCCCTGATCCAACTATAAATGTCAAATCCTCTGAGTCTGCATAAAATTCCTCTTCGAAGGAAAAAGCTTCAAACAGAGCAGATGGTGATACCCTAGCCCACATTGTGGATGAGAAAGTTCAAAATGATCTGCAAGTTGAATTCATCCTTTTGGAAAGTGATAGGGATTTTATAGAAATGGAGGGATTTTGCAATAATTTTGGTCAAGATTCTGATGACGGTTTAGAGAATCTTCCTCCGTATGAGTTTCCTGCAGTGAATAAGGATATTGTAGAAGAAGTGTTTGAGTAGCTGAGAAAAGAGGGATTGGATACATTATCTAAGGTAGTCAAATCATCCCAAGTGAATGATTCGATCAAAACCCTTGTCACTTGTGACAAGGGGAAACAAGCTACTTTCACTAAAGTGGAGAAAGTAAGAATCCCTCAAGCTGCATCTGAGTGGATTAATGTTCTTTAGCAAGGACCCATTCACCTTCAGATTTTTCCACACCATTGGTAGTAGGATTAAGTTTTTACCAAAATATAACCTAGGAAAAATCACAATGGGAACTGGAGGCAAAGAAATTAAAGAGGATAATTGAGGAGTAGGCTTGTCAGCTTGAGTAGGAAACAAATAGAATTATAGTACTGGAAAGGAGAATTTATCAGATTACAGAGTTGATTCCTACAGCAATGGCGTGTAGGCCACCTTCTCCAGTTTATGCATTGTTCCTTAAGGAACAATTTTTTAATTTTTAGATGACAAGGATTGTTGAGGGATTAAATCCTTCCATTGATACCCCTCATGAATTCTATGACACTTTCTGATCAACACCTATGCCCATTAAGAATCTATTATGCGAGTTATATCTGCACAATCTAGCTATGCCTGACAACAGGAAATGGAATTCACTCCTTTATGTATGAGATGTGTAGTTGAGGGAAGTTATGTCCTGGGTTCAAAATGAGATTAGCAGAGAGAACTAGGCTCTCCCATATCGAAGCAGTGAGGTTGACACACCCCTTATGCTAAGGCCTAAAGTTCAAAGCTCTAGGCAGACATTCCTTGACTAGATTTCAATCACACTGAATCGTAATGGGGCTCACAAGGTTCTTCCAGTCAGAGAATAGGGGTATGTAGATTGGGAACAACATTCTTCACAAGATTTTGAGGCCACAATTTTAGCTTGTAAGCAATGGTGGATGAGGATGCCCCACAACTTAAAAATCAGGGAGCCCCATTCTCCACAAAATTTAACCCTTGCTACTCACCATGTTCCATGGTATATAATGCTGGGCCACACATAGCTACATTATTGGATGCCCTTATGGTTTCAACCTCCAATCCTCCTATAGCCACTGGTGGCAATTAATGAGAATGCAGAAGAGCATGATATGGTTAACGAAAGATAGAGGTGGGATAGACTTTAGAAAAGCCATGGATACTTTAATCATGTTGTGGATGAGCTAGGGAAGAAGACCACTAATGACCTAAGGCTTAGAGCCAGGATCCTAAACTTCATGATTGCTGGGGACTAGCAATAGTGTAATTGGGGCCAATGATGAGCCTCCCAAAAGGCCATCTTTTCCATGTGATTACTTTCCTTTTTTAGCATTTTGTATTCAGAAGCAGAAGACTTTAAACTTATGGTTTTTATATATTTTTATATGAAAGGACATAAGTATATAAAATGGATGGTGAAAACATAATGTATTTTTCTTAAAGCTAATGGATAGAAGTTGCAAGATTTAAGTGATTGCATGTTGAATGGATAGTCCTTTTCCCTATGCTATGTTTGCAAGTAGTTTCCTTCCTGTAGCCGAATGTTGTGCAAGAATATTGAATGAAATCTCACACTTCATTCTTAGTATTAAATGATAAAATATATTTATGCATTGGAAGTTATGTATACTAACCATTTTGTAGGAGTCAAGCTATGGCACATTCAAAGAATTCCAACATGGTGTTGAAAAGGTCAATGACAACCGTTACCTTCAGAAGCACCAGCATAAAATAGGGAATTAAGTAAGCGATTAAAGACTGGCATGTTGCAGAACTCTCATGGAGGAACAAGTCAATCTAGTTCCTGAGAAGACACCACATGTAGATCTAGAACCACTGCATGCTACATTCTAGGAAGAACTTGAAGACCTACTTTTTTTGTTCAAGATTTTTGTTATGAGAACGATGTATCCATTAGTGATCCTCATTAATGAGTGATCCTAGATTTAGGTTGTAGTGTAGTTCCACCTTAAATAAGTGGATTTATATAGTTCCATAGGAGAGTAGAGGAAGGAAAGAATTAATTAATGTAATTTCTGGACTAGAGTTTAATATTGTAGCATTGTTTATTTTCCAAGCATATTTCCTCCATGAATGAATAGAATGCAGAATTTGAGTTTCAGTCTCTTATCGTAATTGCATTTCTATTCACTCATCCAAGGGGGCCCACTTGGTGAGTGAATCATTTTATTAGATTATAATTTATTTCTCTGCTCATTAAGTAGAAGATAGAACTCTGTTGTTCCTATAGCCACTAGCAGTAGAACTAGTGTACTATTCCTGCAGCATAGGCGAGCAGAGTAACCCGTACTCATAACTACTATTTTCTTAGCATAATTGCATTCAATTGAGATAGTGTATATTTTTGAAGCATAATGTATTTTGATTCCATATGTTTAGCCATGAGAATCAAGGAAGTTTGAAGCATATACTTTGTGAACACCATTCCAAGTTTACATCCCTGATTGATAACTAAATGAGACTAAATAATCTACTTAGCAGCCATTTACGGTGTCTAATCCTAAAATATCAGTCCAATGCTATGTGTTTCTAAGACAATTGTTTGGCCAAGTAGGCCGTTCATCTCAGATCAAATCCTACAGTGGTCACGTTGTCTCCTAATAAATTCCACAGTTTGCAAATTATCTTGAGACATGGAGATTTCCTCAGTCGCAAAATCTCATAAAGTGACCCAAGGTAAATGGCCAGGTTAAAATGTAATGGTTGCTATGTCTCTTAAAAGATCATGGTTTAAGTTAAAGATCTGGAGATTTAATGATAACCACATATGCAAATTAGAACCGATGGTAGTCATGAGGTCATGGTAAGAATTTGAAAAGTCAGAAGAGATCCAGCGACTAGAAGACATAAGGACAGATGAGACATGTGTTATGCATTCGCATAGTCTCATGATAGATTAGGGTTTGTAGAAGGATCAAGAGATAACATGATAGCTATTGGATTCAGCCAAAATCATTAAGGATTAGTGGTAGTTGGGTAGTCTCCAATTAAAAATGATGGATGAAGATTTATCAAGAAATAAGGAGATAAAGTGTTATCACCAGGTCACAGGATAAATTCATGACATTAGAAAAGATCTGAAGACTTTACGGTGGCTGTAGATTATGTTTTGATCCTGTGCTTGTCGCTAATTCTCTAGATAAAATGATGAAGGGTGAAATTATTCAGTGATAACGAGACACAGGTTGTTGTCGCCAAGTCTCATGATATTTTAGTTTTTTTCCAAAGGTTTTAGAGACTTAGCAACAAGTGTCAGATGAAAGGGAGATCGATGTTAGTCGCGTTATCTCTAGATGGAAACTAAAAAGTTGAAATCATACGGAAACAAGGAGACTAAGGTGCTTTTCGTGTGGTTGCCAAATAAACTCTGAGTTAAGGAGAAGACATGTTTAAAAAGAGATTGTGTGGTAGGCATAAAGGCTTATATCAAATTTTCTCGACATCTAATCATTAAGTGATTACACCAATGCAACACATGGTGGATCAAATTCTTGTTCCCAAGTAACTTAAAGAGGATCAACGACTTGGTTTTAAAGTTGGAAAAGTTTACAATTTCAGTCGTCAGATTCATTTTCTGCCCCACCTGTAGTCATTGTAATAGAATTTTAAAAAATTCAAAAGTATTCATAGAGGGTTTCATAAAGATATACATATATTTTTTCTTAGAGACATTAATGCCCCTATTTGATATTTTGGGTGGCTCTACACAGCTGTTGAAGACCGAACAGATGGAAATCTCATATACAGGAATGCATTTATATCCAAACTTAACATGAATAGTTTTATAATTAGAGGGTAAATGCATACACAGCCACTGGGTCTTTTTTGAATTAATGAGGGTTGTTGTCATATTCATGCCATGGAGTTTCTTTCCTATCAGAGCATTGCGCTCATATCCATGGATTTGAGAATTAATTGCAGATCAGATTGCACAGATTGAAGAGATGAATTCAGGGTTTCAACTTGACATCAGAATTGAGTTTTATATTTGATTGGTTGTAAAACCTAACCCTAAATGGTTTGAATCTTGTACCATTCTTGTTCCTATAAAAGAATACTCAAGACCATTTAGAAATGGCTTTAATTTTGGGAAAGTAGAAAGCATTAGGCTAATACTTGTTCTAGTCTACGAGGTAGCAGATGTATTTTTAGTTTGTATCAAGATAGAATAAGAAAGCTTGTGATCTTTTGTATATTATCTAATTGCATATTTCCTTGTCACACTGATTCAAAAATAGGTTTCATCATACTTGATATGATTTCTTCTTAGATTTGAGTCTCTCCTTTGTGTTGTCTACAGAATTGTAAGTTTCCTAGCTTACTGTATGAGTTGTGCTTATGCATATGTGTATTTCATTGGTATTTGACTGAGAATCAAACTAAACTCCTTTGAATACTATATTAATTCTTTCTAATATCTACTTGAGGATCCTGTACTGAGAAATCTGAAAGTTCTTATGTTTATGGATTTGAATCTTTTCCATTAAGGCTTTCTATTCTTTGTATTATATTTAGGATTTAGCCCAATTGATAAGGCACTGATCTAAAGCAAGTATTATCTATGGAGATATAACTCTAAATGGTTTGGCTATTCCCTATCCCACAAATATAAATCAAACTCATCACAAAATTATTTACCTTTTGAGGTTTTGTCCTACTTATTCCACCCATGGTAGTGGAGAGTCAGTGAATTCTAGGTTGGCATTTACTACTTACTTACCATTCATCTGTTGTTTAAAATACACAAGTAGAAGGTGTGGTAAAGAGTTGAGTTTAGTCTAGATTAGGTGTACCCACCTTGGTTTTGCAGAGAAAGAAGCAGAAGAGGGAATTCTTGATCCTATAGTTGGTCAAGTCACCTTATAGAGCTCTCACACTTGGAACTAACCACTCCTCACATCATTCTTAAGGTATATTGGTTTCTCAAGTCAGCATAAACATTTTCAAACACCAATAGTAATCACACCCTCTCTCTTTTTCTTCTTAACTGGTGATGTCTCTCTTACCGTGATCTTAGGGTTTATAAAGACTTAAGTCCCTGGGGGCTTGAGGATTCTTTTGTCCCTTTTGATTGCAATAAGATTATATGTTCTTTATGATCTCCTTTACCAAGAGTTTGTGTTGAGTCCACACTCTTGCTAAAGTGGGGGCTAAATGTATAGTGAGAAAATGGAAGCACTTTGATTGTAGACTAGTTTATCCTTCTAAGTAAGTGGTTTGGGGTCAATTCAAGCACCTTGAATGGGTCTTTGACCTGGATCTGGCTTTTTCCCCCTGTTCTACCCCATTTCCCACTTTTCTCTAGCCTGTTTCTGACACTCAAAACTACAAACTAGGACTTTGACCTCAGGTTCAAAGTCAACCTTTTTGGGTCACGGTCAAACTTAACCCTAACCTAGGTTAGAATTGACCTTTTTCTGACCTATGGTCCAAATTTTAGATTTCCTTGGTTTCTGGATATCGGGCTTTGGAAAGAGTTAATTCCCACTTCTGGGTCAGTTGTTTCGATCTTCGGAGCAACAAATCTTAACTTATATTTAATATAGGTATTCTTCTAGTGATGTAGGTTTAATTTGAATTTAATTCTCCTATGTAAGCCTCTCTAGAAGATTATTCCCTAGATTGGTATATAAGAAAGCTTTCTTCTCTCATTTTCTCTAATAATCTAAGACTTGATAACCATAAGCAACCATAGCCATCATCAAGCATAATCACAAGAGATCAAGACATGAAGAGTGAAATCCAAAGGTGAAGAAGAAAGATTTGAAGGAATCCAAGTAGCCATTGAAGCATTCATCCATTGTCAAGCATTCAAGCACTCCTCAAGCACTCAATTCATCAAGAAGATCCATTGGTGGCCATTGAAGGATTCAAGTTCCATGGAGTCCTCTTGTTGAAGATTTATCCATCGACATTCTTCCAAGCCTCTTCCTATTCAAAGATCCATTCAAGATTGGTGTTGAAGATATACAAGCAATTGATTTGAGACATCCTATATTCGATTGTCGCATGCATACTTGTGGATCCATGGATTCCAATCTGCCACAAGAGCTTCTACAAGCAAGGTGAATTTGTTCATTTACTTTGTTTTATTTATGAAATTTCATTTATTCTTTGAGTTTAATTCCAAAACTGAGGTTTGACCAAGGCAAACCCCTCCCCCCAACAAAAAGGTCCATTTTCTTGTAGGTACAGGTTCGAACAACAGATCAAAGTGCAGATTCAGATACCCTTTTTGGCAAAATTTTGGGATCCAGAAATAGATTTCTTGTTGGATAATTTTTAGGTTTATTCTACCCTAGGTTGGAATCATAAATTCTGGGTCAATAGTGACATTGACTTGAGGGTCAAAATCAGAACTATGTTAGAACATAAAAAGATCTCTGAGTTTTGTTCATTTTTGCATTTCTATTCTAGTTCTGGTCTCAAATTTTCAAGACACTGAGTGCAAACCCTTGAAAATAGAATTCTTCAGATCTGTAACATCTCAAGGTTAGTACTTTTCTCCTATTCATTTAGATTAAATTTCTTAATATTTCTAGATCTATCACACATTCTTTTCTAAAAATGGGAATTTAAGATCTTCCTCTTTGCTCTTATCCCCAAATGATTGATTCATTTATGCATTGATCCTTACTTTGGGGTTAATCAATTTGGATCCTTCATTTGTGTATCTAAGCATAAAAGGGGAGCCTCTTATTTACCCCCATTTGTTTTTAAATGTAATACATTTTATATCTTACCATTTTAGATATTACATATATATATGATAAGCCATGTCAAGTCGGCCTTGATATCCTTCCAAATAAATAATAAAACTTGTGTTTGTTGGTTGTATATAACTAATTATCCATAAAATATAAACCACTAATAGTCGACTGACACTAACTATTTTACTCGGTCAACACTGAAATCCTTCAAAACCTTACCAACACTGTAATGCTCGAGTGAACTCGGTTAGAACTAAAAATTACTTTGGTCATCTTCAATGGCTAAGAGAGCTTGAAAGACACTGACTGTGCTCAGATAGGATTAGACATTTGTGTGAACATCACTATACCTGTGTAAACAACAATGATAATACACAATTGAGTAATTTTCATCAACATAATCCACATCATAATCACATGCTACATCGATCAAATCGGCCTACTAGATCTTCTAGAACACCACTCGAAAAGCCACCCTGTCAAGTGCCAGCAACCCCTAGCCAAGCATCAACAAACCAACATGCATTTTCGAGCATGCATGATGACCAAGCTCCCTCAATCATTGCCAAGCCACCACATGTATTATGCAACTAAGACATACCAATAAATACCAAAGAAGAGAAACAATATCTACTGAGCCCTTCATCGATTGAGCTCCTTTAAGGACCGATCCCCTCGACCAACACTATAACTAAGAAACAACACTCCAAGAACACTCCAAATAAATTACCAAGAAAATCCAAAATTCTTCTCCATCAGACTCTCTAGGTAAATAGAAAAGTGTTCCCTACACTTTGATTCTAAAATAAATCTCTACAACCAGCTTCATCTTCACGAAAGGCCTCCACTCCATCAAGGATAAGAGAACCAATATGCAAATAATTTACATCTGCTTCAGCCATCCAAACATGAGAAGCATCTGTATCACCACCAACCAATCATTATGAAACTTATCACCACCACTCATCTCTGCTATAAGAGTATCCAAATAAGATCCATCCACAATAACAACATACAGATCTAAAGTGATGCAGGAAAGAAATGAAGGATCCAATAATGGACAATCCAAACCCTGATACAACCAAAGAAACACAATGGAAAAACACAACAATAATAAATATGAATCAACATTCAATTTTTTACAACATGTCAGGTTGTAAGGCTTTCCTAGTAACAGCCAATTACAAACAATTACAATTGTAATTCAATAAGATCCCTCTTAAATCCAGCCCAAACTATAACGCCCACCCTAGAATCTTCCTATGTTAGATGGACAGGACTATTGCTTTGACACTTTGGGTTTTATGATGGACTATGATTATTATTTAGTTAGCATTTTGTGAGATATCTGAGCATATATTATTGGTTATTACAGTTGTATTGACATATTAAATGAGATATGATTTAATGATGAATGGCTAGAAATGAACTATCAGTAAAATGTTTTACATTGATTTGTGTTATGATGTTTATATTATGATTTAACCCTAATGACCCTATTATGGTTTGATGTTCACTGGTTGATGTGAATGTAGGATGAGGAGGGGCAGTCGTAGTAACTCCTATGGGAGATGCACACGATGTCGCACTCTCCCTCCTTGTTTGCTACTGTCTATTTTTATATATATATTTGTATATGCATATCAGTTGGTGATGCAGGATGCAGGTACTAGGAATCGTCTCCACCTGGCTACACAGGTCTGAGCGTGCCTTCAAAATCCTCGAACTGTTGATGTGTGGAGATTTAACCAAGTTACTCTCAAGGTTACCCATGGACATAGAATTTTGTTTAGGGAGTTATCCTTGTTGGGGTAGTAGAATGCAATTTATGTTATAGACTTGATTTGATATTGGTCTGAATTGATGTTATGAGTTAGAATTAATCTATTCTATATGTACCGTAAATAATTATGTTATAATTGTTTGTATTTTATATAGGTATGTGTATATGTGGGTGCACACGCATATATCCATGCT
>MU224346.1:644515-657023 GCA_018584345.1 Thuja plicata
CTTATTAAAAGGCTAAGAAAAGATCTAAAAGATTGTTCTACAAGTGATCTAGGACAAATGGTCAAAAATCTTAATGAAGAGAATAAATCTCTAAAGGATAAACTTGAAGATCTAGAGGAACAACTTATAGATAACCAAAACACCATTGAAGACAAGATCTAAGAAAGCAATCAATTGGAAGATGAACTTCTACAGGCAAACATGAAAGTCTTGGAATTGGAAAACATGAAGAAGAAGTTGGAATCTAAATTAACATAAGCAAAAGACAAGATTGATAAACTTCACACAAGTTCTGATTTGATTCAATCCCAGCTCAATGCGCAAAGGAAAAAAGGGAACACTATTAGTCTTGGATTCAGTACAGCACAAGATGAAATCAAATCATCACAAAAGAGAGATAAAACACTTGAAGCATCTTCAGAAGCTAAGAAAGTTGAAGGTACTACAGAGGTTATATCTGAAAAACCTAAAAGAGAAATCAAGAAAGTTAATAGAACTTGTTATGCATGCAATAAACATGGGCATTTGGCAAGAGATTGCAAAGAGGTAAGACCTTTTAATGGTTATTGTTACTCCTGTAATAAGTTTGGTCATAGAGATATTCATTGCAGAGAAAGTCAAAGAAATCAACCTCAGAAAAATCACAGGAATATAAATCAAAGCAATCAAAGAAATCAACTCTCAAGAAATTTGCAGAACATTGCATGTCAAATATACAACTACAATGGACACACAGCAAAGTAGTGCATCATGATGAGAAAGAACATTAGAACTCCTATCATTTGTCACACATGTGGAAAGACTGGACATATCACAAGGTTTTGTAGATCCAAAACTCAGAAACAAGAGGATCCTAAAAAGTCACTATTTGAAGAGAAAGGAGAAGTAAATTTTGTCAAAGAAAATGAAAATTCAAGAAAAATATGGGTTGAAGTTAGGAAGGACAATAATGTTGAAAAAGTAGTTGATGCATCCACAATGGATGCACCCTCTACTTCTTCTTGAATAGACCTTCTTGGTCTAAGGGGGGAGCTCTTCTAGCTCAGGACCCCTGCGCAGTTGGTGTACTCACTTTAGAGTATGTGCCTTTGGATTCATGGTTAAAATCACATGTTATAGCTATATGCATTCACACATTGACTGAATTGCATAAGGATCAAAGTTTCAAAATCACTGTGTATGGTTGCAAGCATTAAATGCAATCAATTGTATAAAAATAGATTCATTCTTGATCATTCTCACATTTACATTCAAAAGCACATAAATTAAAGAGCATTGGAGCACTAAGACATCAAAGCATGAAGGCATAACAGTTTGGAAGTTGGAGCGAGCGGATAATTAGTTTGAAATAGAGCCCTAGTCGTCGCGCTGTTTTAGAATTTCATGGAAACCCTACATAAGAAAACACCAAGTAAGTATGGCGACCCCAGTTGTGTTTGATGTAGCAGAGAGGAAGAGGTTCATATTTAAGAAGCATCCATTCAAATACATACTGGATGATGTGGAAGGGACTTTCTCCAAAACCGCTCTTGGCGTTGTTCATGTGGCAAATATCTGTGCATACATTTATTGTAAGAAAGAATCATTAGGAGATGATAATATAGCCTCTCATATGGCATCAATGTTAAATAAGGATTTCACATTCAAAGATGAGTTTGCACACTTACAAGATAACCCTATTTTTGAGTATTTGAATGAGCATGAGTTTGAAGAACCAAAATGGGTGAAAATCCTGTTAAGCAGAATTCATGATGATCTTTTCTGGATTGGAGATGTCCCAGTTCGCATCACTACTGAACTAATCCATCAGATAACCAGACTTCCAATTACTGGACTTTGCTTCCCACTGGCAAGGATGTCAAGAAACAAATTGAGCAAGTTTGTTTGTCTAGGAGTGATAGGCACGAAATGACAGTTGACCCTATCAAGGAAGATGACATTAAACTCATGACAATGATACTTGGATATAAGTTTCAGTACACAAGAAGGTTGAATATTGTCTCTACAGAAACAATCCTTACAGCTATTAGAATAGTGAAGGACAACACCCAATGCAACCTATGTGAGATCTTGTGTGGTCAATTAATTGACAATATCAGAATCATCAAGCTTGACAGAAGCAAAAAATTCAGGTTTGGATCTTTGATCATCTATTTGTATTACCATATAGTTGGAAAGGTTGCAGACCTTTATCTAGACAAAGGCAAAGCTACAATGACTTAGATATCTCTTAAGGCCACAGTAGACAATAGTGCAAGAGATGCAATGACTATGGATATAAAAATATTCAGGGTCAAAATGCAGAACAGGTTCAGACTATCTGAGAAGATAGTTGACAAGTACAAGGATATAATATGCTTTATGGTAGAGACAGATTGCACATGCATGGAGGTTGTTGAGCCTAGAACTAAGTGGATTCATCCACTAGGGTATGGAGTAGAAGACCATGTGTTAGAAGGATATGCACAAGTCTTGTTGTCAGCACCCAAAGACCCTAATGAACCTAGATGGGGCACTTACAGAGAAAAGACCGATGAAGTGGATATTGAACTACAAATTGTTGTTAACAAAAGGAAAGCATCCAGAATAACATCCAACATTCTGAAAAAGAATGGAGTCACACAAGAAGATTTGGATAAGGAAAAAGAAGCCAAAATTGCACAAGTTAAAATTGAGAAAACTATTGAAACTCAGAAGAAGAAGAAAAAGAAAAATGAGGAGAGTACCACTGCGCCTACTACCACAATTGATCTAGACAAATCTCCACCTTCTGTACCTAGAAAGAAACCCAGAGGAAGGAAGGAAGTGGCTACAAGTCATCCATCCTCAAGAGCTACTCAAAGAAAAGCTATGAATATTCAAGCTCCTCCTGAGGTAGGATTTAGACCCAGTCTAAATATCTTGAAGAATAGGATTGTAAATGAAGGAAGATTGGATACATTATCAAAAGTCTATGACAAGTATCAATAAATTGATAAGACTGAGATACATTCTATGGTCATATATCATATGATCAAGTTTAAGAAATCAGTTCTTGAACTTAAGATAGTGATACCGAATCAATTATGGAACTTGTTGGAGCTAATGAAAACACATGCTATAGAAGAGGACATGAAGATTAGAGAAGAAACTTTGGATGCTCTTCTCCCTGTCTATTCACATGATGAGAAGGCTATTTTTTTAGATCTAGTAAAGCCTCATCTCCGTAGTAAGACAAGAACTCTTCAGATTATGACTAAAGAGTATGAGCAGGTTGGAAAGGAGACTGAAAAAGCATTTGCACAAGTATTTATGGATAGACACATGTATCCACCAATGGTTCCTATAGAAAAAGTTATTCCACCTCCTCCCAAATAGGCTACAACTCCAGTAATTCAGATTTCACCTATGATAGGTCCACAGGATTCATCACCCTCAATCTCAATAGCCTCTGAGACAGCTAAAGATTCAGAAGACACTATAGTAGTTGACAATGTCAAGATATCCATGACTGCATTTTAAAAAGATATCAACAAAGTTGATAAGGCATTTGTAAACATTGAGGAAATGAACATAGATGACACATCTCTACAATAGGATGAAGTTCCTCTCATTGATCCAATGGACTTGGATAAGGAGAAAGATACTCAAGGTAATGAGACACCAGTGAAGGAAATTCATGTAAAAAGTAAATGTGTAGATACAAGCTAGAATACTATTTTCTCACCATCCACTCAACCATCCACCTCATTGTTGTCAAGATTAACTCCTGACTCGGGAAGTTTGGATGCATGGGGAGAAGAAGACCTAATCAAGATCAGCGTCCTTGCCATGGAAAAGGAAAAAGAGAAACAAGTGATGAGGAACCCTCACTTCTTGGAAACAGTGAACATTTTGAATGACTTAGTGCCTACTGATCAGAAAGTAGCCAAAGTACAATTAGTTGAAGATGTGGACAACATATTATCAAACTTCAAAACACATTTCCCTAGCTTACTAGAATCTTCTACTAAGATTGCAGAAGATGAATACAAGAAGGAGAGACTAAATGAATTGGTAAAGAACTTTACCTTAGATCTGAATTCCTTAAATATTGGACAGGCTATATTGAAGGAATTGGCAGATAAAGGAAAGAAAGTCATAGCAAACTATATGGATAGAGTGAAGCTCACCTCTGAGCACACTAAAAAGATAGCAGAAGCAGAAGAAATGGTGGATAAAATAAGGAAATCAGTTAAAAACTTGATGCAAGACATGAACATATGTAACAATGTCTATCAAGGTCAGCTGGACAAAATTGAGAAGGCAAAACTTGAAATTAGCAAGATCAGAATAAGACAAACTCAGTTGAGGAATGCACTTGCACCATCTCTAGCAGTTCTTAATGAGAACATCAAACAGATTGATAACCCCATATAGACATATGATCAAGGTCCTTGCATGGATCTGATGAAAATGGAGAAATTGACATATGCTTTGTGCGCGCATCTTCAGACAGTTGATGCAATGAAAGTCTTTTGGCAAAAAGAGATTCAATCTCTTCAAGTTGTGTACCCAAAAGTCTACATGGAGTAAGTATGTTGAAGACTTATAGTTTTTGCACACCTTTGTCATTAATGTCAAAGGGGGAGTATAGAATGTGTATATGTGGAGAAGTATATATGTATATATCATTAAGTATTATGATATACAGTCATTTTTGTATGAAGTCATTTTGAGTAACTTAGCCACATTCCTTTGTTGCAATAAATGAAAAAGGGGGAGATTGTTGGCAAGTTGACTTCCTGAGGAAGCATGACTTATTTTTTGTTGTCAATCATGGCAAAAAACTCATACTTAAGCTCTGTCATGAAAGGAAAATGACTAAGTGTGAAAATAGAGTAGACAGACACATACAAAGATCAGCACACCAGCGCACATGTTAGAGATCACACCAGAGCATGCATGCTTAGGTATATACTCTATGGTGTATATACATGCTAGATATAGATGCGAAGAGTATGAAACATCAATACGGAAAAGTTACAGGTAGATTAGTAGACCTACAGTCCAGGAAACAGAGCATGGAAGCTGACTACAGTTTTGATCAGCGTAAATGATTTTGTAATGTAATGGCTAAGTGCCTTTAGTTATAAGTTTGTATTAATGTAATTAATGTTTTATTAAACACGCTTAGGCCAACTTGTTTGGAAGCATTGTATATTTTGGTTTAAAGGCCGACTAGAGTCTTGTTTTGGGTCGCGCCTATATAATTGTAAACATATAAGTATGTAATGTAATGTTATGTTACAAGTGTCAATTATTATGTATGAGGAAGATACAGATGAGCAGTATAATGAATTCAAAAGATGATATAGATCTTTAAAGGAGTAAGAGAATCCACGCATACACGAAAATGATCAAACAATAGTGTCATTATAGCAATTCATTTTTATATAATGCATATCAACATTCAGAGGGTTGTAGCCTTCATCTTATTAGGCAGGGAGCCTAGGCAGTGAGCCATATACCTTTAACTGGGTTTTGTAAAAGACACCTAACAGGGTCAGACCTTTAACCAGGTCATTGCACTTAATTTGTAAAGACTACTTCTAACAGGGCAAAGGAACTATAACATGTTCATTATACCTAGTACAATATTTGTGGGTACTAATCCCCACCAGAGTTTTCCTTTGATCAAGGTTCTCTGTAATCATATCATGTGTTATGTGTTCTTGTGTTATATTTCTTTGGATGCACATTTGATATATGTTTAATTGGCTGAAATATAATTAATAGATAAACACTGATTCACCCCCCGTCTCAGTGTTTCTAACAAATGATTCCCTGAATCATGTATCAGGTCCAACCTGAAATAAATCCAACTTAGATTGAGAAATCCAAGATTTGTCTTCAACTGGTCTATTTTTCCACTTTACTAAATATTCCTTGTATTCCTTTCCTCTTGAACTTCTTCCAACTCTCTATTTCAGGATCTTCTCAACTTCCTCTATCTGCTTCTTAGGATAACCACTTGGTATAGTTACATGTTCATCAGGTTCATGATATTCATAAAAGTATGAAATGTTGAAAATAGGTGATGTATCCATGTCATCAAGTAAATCAACTTCATAAGCATTTCCACTGTCAAATCTTCTCAGTATTCTACAAGGGACAAATTTCTTCATCTTTAGTTTCCCATATGTTCCAATAGGAAATATTCCTTTCTTCAAATGAACCATCACAACATCACCAATTTCAAATGTCTTTTTTCTTCTTGATCTGTCTGCATCATCTTTGTATTTCTGATTACTTTTCTCCAACTTCTGCTTCACACCCTCATGCAATGTTTTCAGAAATTTTGCAAATTCTTCTACTTCAGCACTTCTTTTCTCTTCACCAAAAATGTCTCTCAAATTTGATATACCTCTAGGTTGAGTTCCATGAACAATTTCAAAAGGTGTCTTTCCAGTACTTCTATTTACTAAACTGTTGTATGCAAACTCTTCTTGTGCCAACATCAAATCCCAATTTCCTGGTGTGTCACCAACTAAACATCTCAATGAGTTACCCAAACTTCTGTTTACAACTTCTATTTGTCCATCAGTCTATGGGTGAAATGTAGAACTAAACTTCAACTCAGTATTCAACTTCTTCCAAAGTGTTCTCCAAAAATAACTTACAAACTTATTGTCTCTGTCAGAGATGATACTTATTGGCAATCCATGCAATCTGACAATCTCCTTAAAGAAAAGATCTGCTATATGTACTGCATCTAATGTTTTCTTACATGGTATGAAATGTGTCATCTTAGAAAATCTATCTACAACAACAAATATGGAATCATTACCTCTTTCTGTCCTTGGAAGTCCAAGAAAAAAATTCATTCTGATATCACTCCGAGGTTTCTCATGAACATTAATAGGTGTATACAAACTAGTATTATGAATCACTCCTTTTGCAACTTGACAGACTCCACAACTTCTCACAAATTTCTGAATATCCTTATACAACTAAGGCCAAAAATACCTCTCCTTCAGCAAACTCAATGTTTTATCAATGCCAAAGTGTCCAGCCAATCCACTACTATGTTTCTCTTTTATCAAATTGACTCTCATTGATCCTCTTGGTATGCACAACTAAATTCCTTTGAACAACATATCTTCTTGATTGAAATAATCTTCATACTTACTTGATTGATTTTTATTAGGTGTTCTGCACACTCTCCACTACTCTGAAAAATTAGGATCATCTTCATACCATTTATTCATGTCATCAAAGCCAATAACTTCAATTCTCATTTCAGTCAACAAAGATATTCTTCTACTCAATGCATCAACAACTCTATTAGAAACTCCACTCTTATGCTTAATCACAAATCTAAAGCTCTAAAAATACTCTACCCATTTCATATGTCTCTGATTCAACTTGTTTTAACTACCCAAATACTGTAAATCCTTATGATCAGTATACAACACAAATTCATTTGGCATCAAGTAATGCCTCCATTTCTTCATAGCTTGCATAATAGAATAGAATTCTTGATCATAGACAAAATATTTTATTTTTGCATCATTCAAATTTTCACTAAAGAAAGAAACAAGTTTACCTTCTTGAGTCAATATAGCTCCAATTGCACTTCCACTTGCATCACGTTCAACTTGAAATACCTTATTGAAATCAGGTAAGGTTAGCACAGGTAATTCAACAACCTTCAACTTCAAAGCTTAAAAACTCTTATAAGCTCCATGTGTCCATTTGAATTCTCTTTTGTCTCCTCTCATTGTCTCACTCATAGCATTGCAAATAGAACTGAAATTTCTGATAAAATTTCTACAAAAACTTACCAATCCATGAAATGATCTTACCTCAATAACATTCTAAGGTGTAGGCCAACTCAATATAGCTTCAACCTTTTCTGGATCCATGTTCAATCCATCAGCTGAAATCACAAAACCCAAATACACAAGATCTTCTTTCATGAAGGAACACTTCTTCATATTTATTAGCAACTTTTCCTCTTTCAATCTCTGTAAAACTTGTTTTATGTGCATCAAATGTTCTTCTCTAGTTTTACTGAATATCAAAATATCATCTAGGTATACAATCACACACTTATTCAAGAATTTCTTCAAAAATTCATTCATCATTCTCATAAATGTACTTGGTGGATTAGTTAAACCAAAAGGCATAAACAACCACTCATACAAACCTTCTTTTGTTTTGAAAGCAGTCTGCTATTCATCACCTTCTCTGATTTTGATATGATGATATTCGCTCTTCAAATAAATTTTGCTAAAATACTTTGCTCCACTCAAACAATCCATTATTGTCATCCATTCTTGGTATAGGAAACCTATACTTGACTGTGATTTTGTTTATTGCTCTGGAATCAGTTCACATTCTCCATTCTCCATTCTTCTTAGGTGCCAACACAGTAGGTACTGCACATGGACTTAAAATTTCTCTGATTAAGCCTTTGTTCAACAATTCATGAACTTGTCGGTTAAGCTCTTCATTTTCTGTCAGTGTTAACTGATGAGGTGCCTTGTTTGGTAAACTAGCTCTAGGAATCAGATCCATACAATGACTGATATCTTTGATTGGTGGAAAACCATCAGGCACATTATTTGAAATGATTTCTTTGTATTCAGTCAGCAACATCTCAACTTCGGTGGGTATTTCATCTTCTGCATTCTTACTTGGTTTTTTAGGAATCAAAGCATAACAAATATCATCTCTTTTCAGATCTTTCACAAACTGTCTACCTTCCATCAGACAAACTTTCATAAGTGTACATAACTCTTCAATAGATTATTTAACCAAAGGTAACAAAATTTGCTTCTTACCATCAACCCAAGTAGAATACCTATTCAACCTTCCATCATGTATCGCATGTCTATCATATTGCCAAGGTCTACCCAACAAAATATGACAACTATCCATTGGCATAATATCACATAATACCTTATCATAGTATTTTCCAATTTTTAGATTCACAAAACACTGTTCACTTACCATTAATGTGTGCTCATCTTTGATCCATGAGATCTTGTAGGGTCTAGGATGTTTCATGCTTTCCAACTTCAGATTTGCAACCATTTCCTCCGATGCTAGATTCTCTAAGCTTCCACTGTCAACAATGACCTTCCAAACTTTGTCTGTGACTCTATATTTGGTCTTGAACAAAATTTTCCTGATAGGATCTTGCTTATCTTTCTCACTCCATAGTATCCTTTTGATCATGAGGTTATTTCTAGGTTCATTGGATGTCTCCTCTTGAATCAAAGCATATCTACTACTACTACCACCTTTCTTGCTTGCATGTATACACTCAAAGGATTTGTGTCCTTCTTCACCACAATTGTAACAAGTTACTTGGAACCCTCTTCTTCTATAACCACCTTTGGAGTAATTGCCTCTTCCTCTATATGAATTTCCACCTTTCCATTTAGTCTTTCCTTTGTCTTGACTACTATTTGTATTTGACTTGTCTGGTTCAGATCTACTGTTTTCACCATGAGATCTACCTCTTCCTCTAGGGAATCTACCTCCTCTGCCTCTTTGTCTTTGTTAATACCTTCTATTCAACTTTTCTTCAGCTTTTAGGGAAAATTGATATGCCTCTTCAATGCCTTCCATTTTTATCAAACTGATCTCATCTTGTATGGAACTTCTCAACCCATTCAAATATCTCACAATTCTTTCCACTTCATCTTCAACATGTCCAGATCTGATGTCCAATCTATAAAATTCTTTAGTATAGTCTTTGACTGACTTATCTTTCTTCTTCAGACTTTGCATTCTCTGAACTAGGTTAATCTGATAATCAAAAGGAAGAAATTTACCTTTCAATTTGTTCACCATCTTATCCCATATCTTGATTTTTTCTTTACCTTTCTTCTTTCTATCCAATTGCAGATGTTCCCACCATGCATGACCTTTCATTTTTGTGCTTTCAATCTTGACCTTCTTATCTTCCGCAACATTCTAATATTCAAAATATTTTTCCATCTTAGTGATCCAACCAATCAATTCATCAGAATCTATCTTTCCACTATACTCAAGAGGAACAAACTGAGGTGTGGATTTCAAAATTGTTAAGGCTCTTAGTAATCTTTCTTCTTCCTGGTCCATCATAGGTGTAGGTGCAGCTTCACCTTGAACCTCTTCAAATTCATCATCACTAACATCTTCAAGATGTCTTCCTCTATGTTGGGCCATCTCAACAGCTTCCAATCTTGCAGCCATCTGTATAAGCATATCAGCCAGACCTTCATCAACATTTCCTCTCCCACGAACCATCTTGAAACTCTCTACAATTGTAGGTCAGATTGCAACCTGCCACCCTACAACAAATATCTTTAGAGTTCACAAGAAGGAACCATGGATCTCAACTTTCTCTGATACCACCTGACGTAAGGATGATCAGTTACAGGGCCTAGGGCACACCCAAAACCAACCATCTTGCAGATACAATGTGGAATTAAACAAAAACACAGTGAGAGAAGAGAAATGCAGTGATCCTTATCATTAATAATCAAACTCAATACATGCCAGGCTGTAAGGCCTTCCTAGTTACGGCCATATACATTAGAATGTATTACAAATGATCTTCTTACAACAGAGATCTCAGATCTTCAATATCCTAACATTTTCCTTCTTGCTCTAAGAATGATGTCTAAACTAAGAACATACAAATGAATATATAAAAGAGTCCAAAAAAGTAGTTAGCGCTCAATTACAAAAGGTGAGACCCAGATTTAGGTCCACACAGATCCCAATGAGAGACCCCACCTTAATTTAGCTATGGGAATTAACTGTAGAAGTTGGCTAGATCGGGAAAACACACGTCGGGAAAAGTATCACCAAAAATAAAAAAACCATCGGTAAAGAAGACACTGAAACCTGTCAGGCAAAGCATCATCAATAACAGCAAACTCATCGGGCAAAGAGGTTACCGAAACCTGTCGATAAAGCCAGAACCCGACAGACAGGAAAACAACAGAAAAACATAAGTAAACTTCATTTTGGTTGAGAAGGATTTCCAAGGACCCAAGATGCTCATGCATCATTGTTTCAATTGTTTCTTCCATTGAGGTAGCAACAAAGTTACTTTTTAATTCCGCAGAAAGTGGGGATGGAATAAAAACTTGTTTTTCAAACCCACTTTGTTGTTTCATAAATTCCAAATCAGAAGCCATATATTCTCCAATAAAAGAAGGATTAAAATTTGACGTTCCGCAATAATCCTCAATAAAAAAAGAAGATGGAACTTTAGTTTGTTTAATCTCAGGTGGCTTTTTAGTTTCTTTACTTGTTTGGAGAGGTTCTGAAACTTTAGCATATTCCACATTTAAGCAAGGATTCGGGGCATCATCCACATGTAGCGTATACATAAAATTTTAATAAATGAACGTAACCTTGCGATGAAGAGTAGAAGAAACTGCATGCATAGTATGTAACCAAGGTCATCCTAAAAGAAGGTTATAATTGAGAGGTCCAGGCATAACATGAATAGGTGTATTGAGAATAACAGCACCAACTTTAAGAGGTAGTGTAATAATGCCCAAAGTTCTCTTTGCAATATTATCAAATCCACTAATAGGGACATTATCAGGTTGAATAGTTGTAAAATCAGCCTTGATTTACTTAAGAATATCCATGCTACAAACATTAAGCCCACATCCATTGTCAATGAATGTTCTGCAAATGATACTTTGATTAATAGAAGCAACAACCATAAGACCATCATATTGATTATGCACCTCAATAGAAGGTAATTCATCATCGGTAAAGACAATAGGAGGTATAGAACACATAGTATGAATGCATTCCAAAATGGAATTAATATTCTCTTGGTTAGGAGGAGAAGCAAGAAGGGTAGATAAAGTTGTTTGCAATGCCTCATGATATGTCAGAGAAGTTTGAAGCCATTCCCATAAAGATATCTTTGCGGGAGTAGCACGTAATTTTTCAACTAAGTCATACTCTTTAAAAGAAGATGGTAACTTAGGTGTTTGAGGAAGCACAGGTTGAGAAGGAGGTAAATAAGCTAGAATAGTAGGATGAGGATTATTCTGTGTGTGATAAGCATGTGAAATAGAATCCACATTTTTAAATAAATCTGAAGGATCTCGACGTTTGCCCTTAATTTTTATTCAAGGACATCCTTTTACCGTCAACAAAGGTTTAGGATATAACATTCTAGGCACATAAATGTTGAAAATAGTAGAACATTAAGGTAACCATGCACACACCCTATGGTAAAGGTTATTTCAAGAGGTTGTGGAGGAGGATAAAATAGGAATATGATTAATGGAGATCATATTCAAACAATTTTCATCCTGACTACCATGTACCTTATTAGGGGATCTATCCTCTTTTGCAATAAAAGCCTCATCAAAGTATTTAAAGAAAAAATCTGATGCAGGAGCATCCTGGGTGTAAGGGCAATCTTGCATCACCCAAAAATATATGTTTTTCTATTCAATAAGGGCTATTTTGTACAAAGTTGCTATATTTGGAAACTTACTATTTTTAGTAAGTT
>MU224346.1:681572-692790 GCA_018584345.1 Thuja plicata
AGTAGTGTAAGAACTTGGGCTCCTTCTCCTTTGGATCTTTCATCTTCTTCTGAGTGGCAATGAAACCCTCATGCATCTCATCAATGATATGTTGTATGTAATCATAACTAGTGTTAGAGTGCACCTCCTGTAGATCCAACACCATCATCAAAATCCCAGCATTGATCTTCTCTGCCTCACCATCTATCCCTAGCACTCTACATAGGGCATATGTGACATAATTAATGTAGAAGTGTAAATCCTTACAGTAATATGGGCTTGTCCCAGACATAGGATCTAAATACTTCCTCACCTCCTTCAGCATATGTTTTTGCAACTGGCCTCTAGCAATACCAGGCTTCAAATCATATCTTTGTGCCTGCTTTGTCATGTCAATACTGGTAGACATAGTGCTATATAAGCCAAAGGCTTGCATGAATAATTTTTTGTTAAGGATCAGTAGGGCAGTGCCATCATTCCTTTTAATTGTTTTGGACAAAACATCATAATTGCTGGAAAGATCTAGGAACAAATCTACATCTACGTAGATATCAGGAACAATTAATCTAGCTAAACCACAAGTCCAAGGGTTTGACACTGGGATAGATTTATCATAATTCTTGTAAAAGTAATTGAAAAGTGCAAAACCTATTGTTCCCAGAGTGTCAGAATCTCGTATATCACGATAATCATCTATGAGCACATTGGCATTTGCTCTTTTGTTCTGAGTCAAACCAGGAAGTAATCTGAGGAATTCATCAGAATAATTTGTTTTTCCCTTTGCCTCCTCTTCTACCTTTTCACTTCCACCACTAGTCAAAGATACACTGACCACTTTGCTCATGTTTACCCTGCTTGAATCTCCTTTTCTTTACCGATACTAAAACAAATCTATCCCTGAGATTCACTTACTCCCCTGTGCACAATTCTCAGGAAATAATAAGTTTTAAGCAATAGAAAACCCTGCAATTCTTTGATTTTTCTCTCTTTCAGAATACTTAGCTCTTCTTCATTTTGAAATTCTGAAAGCAAGATGAATGAAAAAGAAAACACTATCAGCCCCTTATAGTAACCGTTTGAAGTAAAGAGCTCATGATTTGGAAAACATCAATTCTGTCTTTAATTCAACATACTGCGAACTTGATTGAAAACCTAGCCGTAGTTCCATGAGGGTGACAGGAAATCAAATTCATAAAATTGAATCCTCAGAAAAATCTTACAAAATTCAAATGAGCAGACATTTCTTCATGTGATTGGCTAACTATCACACATCTTAGCTACCCTTTTTTGAATAGTAATCAAAATCTAAGCCTATCATTGGTCAATGATTGATTCACACTGTCATATCAGATATTGCCACCTTTTCTTAATATTTGGTATCAGGCGACCACGCGACTACATACAATTTCTCTGTCGCTGACCCTGGTCTCTAACCCATGATTTTTCTGGAGACACAGTGACTATACAACTTTCCTTACCTTTTTTAACCAAAGTTATCATTTGGTGATCATGCGATAATGAAGAAATCAAAGTCGCCAATTGTTAGCACTAACTCACATCCTTTTCGAAGACTATGAAACTAACTGTCACTTTTAGCTTTCACGGTTATCTCTTAGTTGCTAAATGTTTTCTTCCCTTTGCAAGACCCTGCGACTTCCCTTAGTCATCCAATCACAAAATACAAATATTAAGTGTCAAAACTTCTTGAGAAAATGTGACAGGTACTATGCCCTTTACTTTATCTGATGACTTCGCGACATACCCTTAGCCACTGAGTCATGAGGACTTTTCCTTTTGGGTTCTCTTATTCTCAGACTTTGCGACCACCGTAGGATTTTAATCACTCCATGGACGGCTCCCACCAAGTCACCAAGTAATCCATTATACCCTTAAAATATTCAAAGACTTTGCGACAAATAGAAGCCCTTAACTTAGTCTCATAGTCACTGAATAAAATCTTACCTTTTGATGATCATGCGATAAGTCTTTGAAATCCACTTACCTTATGACACATGTCTCATCACATTTATTTCTTTATCGCATAATGGAAAGATGAGTCATCTCCCAAATCTGGCAACAACCCAATTGTGCTTTATCCCAAATCGCATATGGTTAGTCACAAAGTCTCAGCAACTTTCACTTTACTGGCATCCTTTCTAGAGACCATGAGACTAAATCTTTGCACAACTTTCTTAACCTCAGACCTGTCTAGCGATTGTGTGA
Source organism: Thuja plicata (assembly GCA_018584345.1). Lineage (NCBI taxonomy): Eukaryota > Viridiplantae > Streptophyta > Pinopsida > Cupressales > Cupressaceae > Thuja > Thuja plicata. The sequence goes on from MU224346.1 coordinate 683,775, forward strand.
CATAAAGAGATCGTGATGTCTTGTGATAAACCCTTAACTACTAATAATTTCCTGTGACAGCATGACCTATCTGTGGGTCCCTTCATATACTGCTGGCCTGTTCACTGATCCCGCAACTACGTGATACAAACTAAATCGCAAAGTCTAGAAATGCCAAAGGAATATTCTAATGTTGAATGAGACTACGTGACACAAGCTAATTGCTAATTCTGGGAGAAAAAAATAGTATGCCATTTAAGTTATGCGACTAAGCGATCGGAATGTAACACATGACTTAAGTGAAACAGAAAGGTAACAGTGAAACATAAGCGAAAAAGACCTTAGGGTTTCTTTTCAATTTGGAACACCAAACAAGAGCTAGGGTTTCAAGCTTTTTTGCACATTCTCATAGATTCAGACTTGAAAACCTAAAAAATTTGACAGGGAAAAGGCATAAGAACTGAGAGACTTCTATTTTTAACACAAAATCAGAGAGAGAAAAGCACAAAATTTAGGGAAACTAGCCAAAACCAGGAATACAACCAACAGGAGCCATTCCTAAAAGCTTTAAATTCTATAGGTGGAAAAGAACTAGAAGGAGTTCAAATCTTTACTGGAAAGATGGAGCCAAAGATAGTCCTTGATTGGAGATAGGGACTAGAAAACCATTTTGAGTTTGATGGAATCACTGAGGCTTAAAAGGTGAATATTGCAAAGGCTAGACTGAGAGGGTCTCTACTCACTTGTTGGAAATTCATCCAAGATGAGAGGGGAAAAGAAGGAAAGAGGCCCATTGCTTCATGGAAGGCTATGGTTATAAAATTTATATATGCTTATATCCCTAAGGATTATGAAATCCAATTGCATAAGATAAGGCAAGGTTTGAGATAGAAAGACCTAGATGTAAACTCCTATACTAAAGCGTTTCAGAGACTTTGCATGAGATCTGGGGTTGTAGAGGATGAGAAGGTTAATGTATCAAGATACCTTAATGGAATAAAGTGGACAATACAAGATGAGATGAGTCTTTTGACTCTAGAAACCATTCAGAAGTGCCACCAAATTGCCATCAAAGTTGAAGAGAAGCTAAGGAAGAAATAAGACTCTAGCACTACCAGAGGAAGAGGTAGAGGAAGAGACTCTAGAGGAAAAAGAGGTGGATATAGTGGAAGGAGTTTTGAACCAAATAATCAAAGGGAGACCAAATTTTTTGAACAACAAGAAGGAAAATCCAACAGAGGCAGTTCAAATAGAGGAAGGAACTCTAGTGGCAGAGGAAGAAATAACAACCAAGGTAGGGGTAACTACTTTTCTACCATGAAGTGTTACCACTACAACCAGATGGGACATCCTTCATATAGATGTCCAAAGAAGGGTAATACTTCTCAAGGAAATGATAAAAGGGTGAATTATGTTCAAGAAGAGACTAGTGGTGGAAACAAACACCCTGAGGTTCCTTTAGAATCAGAAGAAGGTGAAAATCTTATGATGTGGAGAACTCTGATTAACGATCTAATAAAAGAAGAACCTAGTTAGAGGAGGTCACTGTTTAGAGTTAATTTTAAAATGATGGGGAAAGTGTGTAGAGTCATTATAGACTTAGGGTCTACTGACAATATAGTGTTAGAGGAAGCAATCAACAAGTTGAAGATGACGAGAATACCCCATACCAATCCTTACAAAGTCAACGCGCAAAAAAAAGGGCAACATGTCCTTGTCAATGAGAAAGATTGGGTGGAGTTTTCTATTGGGAGGTATAAGGACAAAGTATTGTGTGATGTGCTACCCATGGATAGATGTCACCTACTCCTAGGTAGACCATGGAAATTTGACACAAAGGCCATGCATGATGGAGCAAATAAATCATACTCTTTCAAGAAGGACAATGTGACATTCAAAATCTAATCACTAGTAGAAGATGCAAAGATGAAGTCATCTGGCCCCAATGTTCTCATGGTGAGTGAGAAGGAGCTCTTAGAAGCCCTATAATAAGGAGAAGGTTTGCATTGGTGTTGAAGCCAAAACAAGAGACTAAAAACAAGAGAGAGTTGCCAAAGGAAGTGTAGGAGCTATTGCAGAAGTATGAAGGCATAGTTAGTAATGGAAAACCATCATCCCTACCACCTAAGAGGTCATTAAGCCACCCAATAGACCTAATCCTTTGAGCCACTCTTCCCAATAAGGATGTATATAAGATTACTCCTCAATAAAAAGAGGAGATAGCTAGGCAGATTCAAGAACTCCTAAGCCAAGGTCTGATTAGGAAGAGCATTATCCCTTGTGTCATTCCCACTGTCTTAGCCCCTAAAAAGGGAGGAAAATGGACGTTATGTATTGGATCAAAAGAAATAAAAAAAAACCATTCGGTATAGGTTCCCTATCCCTAGGATAAAAGACCTAATGGAATGTCTAGGAGCAAGGTATTTTACAAAGATAGACCTAAAGAGTGGCTATAATCAAATCAAGGTAAATAGGGGGGATGAATGGAAAATAGCCTTCAAGACCACAGAAGGACTATATGAATGGCTGGTAATTCTATTTGTGATATCCAATACCCCATCAACATTCATGATGTTGATTAATTAAGTCCTTAAACACTATATTGGAAAATTTGTAATAGTCTACTTGGATGATATACTCATCTACAATAAGACAATAGAATAACATCTCAGACATCTAGAAATGGTTTGCAAGAAGCTACACAAGGAGGAGATGATGATAAACTTGGAGAAGTGTGAATTCATCAAGAAAACACTAGTGTACCTTGGATTTGTGTTATCTCAAGGAAATCTAAAGATGGATCCTAGCAAAGTGGAGGCCATCATCAACTGGCCTACTCCAAGAACAAGCACTAAGGTAAGAATTTTTCATAGCTTAGCATAGTTCTATAGAAATTTCATCAAAAAATTCTGTTTAATTTGTGCTCCTATGCTTGATACTATCAAGGGTGGGATGAAGACTAAATTTGTGTCGAATGAATAATATAACCATGGGTTTGAGATATTGGAAAATAAGATTGCTAACCAGCCAATTTTGGTTTTACCAAGCTTTGAGAAGCTATTTATAGTGGAATGTGATGCTAGTAATGTAGCCATTGGTGTTGTCTTGAATCAAGAGGGGAGACTAGTGGCCTTCCACTCTGAGAAACTAAGTGAAGCCAATAATAAATACTCTTCTTATGACATAGAGATGTATGCTCTGTTCTAGGCACTGAGAAAGTGAAGGAATTATTTGCTTCCAAAAGATTTTATAGTCTATTCAGACAATCAAGAATTAAGTTTCTTGAAATGTTAAGATAAACTTAGTCACAAGCATATGAAACGGGTTGAGTACCTACAACCTTACACCTTCAACATCAAACACAAGAAGGGGTTGCAAAATGAGGTAGTAGATGACTTAAGTAGAAGAGCCCTAACCATTCAAGAGATTCAATTACAGAGCATGTGGTTAGACAATTTAAAGGACCTATATGGTGATTATGAAGACTTTCCATACATTTACAAGGTATTCCAAGAGTATAAAAATTACTTTCATAGTCAATTATCTAAGTATACTTTACAAAGTGGTCTATTGTTTAAAGGGAGTCAATTATGTGTCCCTAGGGGTCTATTAGAGAGAATCTAATCCATGAGAAACACAATGGTGCACTTAGTGGCCATTTTGGTATTGATAAGACATAAGAATTAGCTCAAAGATTTTAATTTTGGCCCAATATGACCTTGGATGTTAATAAATATGTAGAGGGTTGTGTTATCTGTCAGTAGGAAAAAGGTACATCTACTAATGCAGGCCTATACCAGCCTTTACTCATTCCAACCAGACCATGGGAATGTCTGAGTATGGATTTTGTAGTGGGATTTCCCAAGACAAAATAGGGAATGGGTAGCATTTATGTTATTGTAGACAGATTTACCAGGATGTAAAACTTTGTACCATGCAAGAAAACAAATGATGCAAGTCAGATAGCTTCCCTATTCTTCAAGGAGGTAGTCAGAATACAAGGTTTTACACTAAGCATAGTATCTGATAGAGATACCAAGTTTATGAGTCATTTTTGGAAGACTCTCTGGAAGAAGTTAGGAACCAACTTATCTTTTGAATCTACATACCATCCTCAGTATGATGGCCAAACTGAGCTAGTGAATAGGAGTCTTGTAAATCTCCTAAGGTGTTTAACAAAGGAGTATGGTCAAACTTGGGACCAAGTCATTGGGCAAACAAAATATGCCTACAATGACACAGTGAATAGGACAACTGGTAAGAGTCCTTTTGAAATAGTTTATGGCCTTCATCCAAGAGGCATATATGAGCTCATAGATCTAACAGATGGAGCCAAGGGAAGTGGCTATGCTGATGACTTTGCACATTCTATGCAAGAAGTCCATGAGATAGTGAGGAAGACACTCATTGAAAATATAGAGAGGATTAAGGGAAAAGTGGATGAGAGGAAAGAGATGTCCAATTAAAATTTTCCGATCTAGTGATGGTTCACCTCAACAAGGAAATATTACAAAAAGGAACACCACAAAAGCTTCAGATGAGAACAATTGACCCATGTGTAATACTGGGAAAGTAAGGAGAAAATGCCTACAAGGAGGAACTACTAGAGGATATGGGTCTATCTTTTGTGTTTAATGTTGTAGACCTAGATTTATACAAAGACCCAATCCTTGATGTATATTAGAGTTTGACTAAAGTCATATAGGAGGTGGAAGAACTCAACTTTCCATTTACACCAATCAAGAAAGCAGAACACATACTGAATTCTAGAGTCTACAAGAAGACAAGGAAGAAGGAATACCTAGAACACTTAGTAAATTGGCATGGACAAAAAGATGCAGATGCACTATGTATAAAGGAAACATAGTTCAAAAATTTTGGCATTGACCTCAACTTACTCAACCCAAGGGTGGGTTGAAGTCTTTTCATTTGGGGAGGATGGTGCAGGAGCACCTAGGCTATCCTCAAAGCCCTAGCTAGTTTTGTCTTGTAAGTGACTCTAGTAAAGTTAGTATATTTTTTCTTAGACCTTAGAAGTTCTTGTTGTTGTGTGTGACTAGGTGAATTAGTGGTTAGTGCTAATTTTATTCTAGTTTAGTTTAGTTTTCTTTTAAGTGTTTAGTGCTTAGAATAGGCCTAATTATGGGAAATGTGGTCTAAATGTGTCATAGACCTCAACATGTTCATAAAGATTCCTACATAGGTTTTGATGGTGTTAATTCATTGATTCATATGGATTAGAGGCCCTAAAGGATAGTTTGCATCATAAATGCAAAAGATGCTCAAAAGTTGTCATGACAACATTTGCAACTTTTGCAAATGTTGCATGCAACTCGACAACTTTGGATTCCCCTCATTCTAGGAGTGGGAAATCAATTATAGTGGCCTAAAATGGTGGAGGAAGCATCTTATAATACTTTATGGATCATTTCCTGAGGGAGAGTGATTATAAGCAAGTTTTTGAAAGTGAATAGTGCAAGTGTTCTGAGATACAGAGTACAATCGACTTGTTTAAATGTTCTTAATGTTTTAATGGATGAAAAAGCTTAATATGTTGGTAGATTCATGTAGTAGGACTATATTTAAGACTTTTTATTTCACTGAGAAAGTAGATTAATGTTAATTTGATAGCCTTAGGAACTTGTTTCAGTTTTAGGGAGTCTGCTGGTCTAGTTCAGTGTAGTTTTGGTTTTATGGCTCCCCATTAAATCCAACCATGGAAAACTCAAAAGGTTGGATGAATGAGTTAGGGGAACCTCTTTACAGTGTGAATATTCAAATAGGAGGTTAGAGGAATTGATTTTATATTTTTATAGCCATGTCCTAGGTGAGCTTGGACTATCCGGTTAGGTGTATGGCAGAGGAAAAGATGAATGCAGAGACAAGGATGTGTATGAAAGTTCTGAACCAGGTGTGTTATTAGAGTCATTAAGATCTTATAGATCCCTGGTTTTGAGTTCAGAGCTCATCCAATCCATTTGGATAGATTTCTCCATAGAAGTTAGTGGACTGCTTGTGAAGAGACCAAATAGGCATAATAGCCCGATAATTTAGGACATGGGTGTATGCAAGACTTGAGGATCTTAGACCTTGAAAATCCTTTAGGTCTCAAAAAAGGGTATCAGGATCCTAAATTATTTTTTGGGGTTGTTTGGGAGAGTTAGGAAGAAATCCATAAAGCCCCTCTAGATAGGGCTAATTGGTCAATTAGGCCTAATAGGATCATTTTGAGTGAAGATTTGGAACTCAACTAAATTGGGATTAAAGAACTATTAAAATGTGAATGTATGGATGCAAAATGTATTTAAAAGTAGTAGAAAAGACCCTTGTTGCACTTGTGGAGTTGGTATGAAGGTTTTATGTTTTGAATCCTTCAAACAACTGAGAAGTATTGAGACAAAACTAGTGGTAGTTGTCCTTCAAGGTGAAACACAAGAAGAGTAACTCTTGGGGAAGAGTTGGAATAGTCTTAGGCTTAGTGTCTTGAAGTTATTGAGATCCCACCAGAGGAATTGGGATCCTAAGTAGACTAGGGAAAGAAAGGTCCTGTCTAGAACATTGTGTGAGCACACCTTGGGGTTACTTCTATCATGATTGTTATATCCCTTTCCTATCATCACCATAGTTTGGAATCCAATGTTATCTTTATTGTGAAAAAAAACACTCTCAAACTGCTTCAAAGAAATCAATTCACCAATGGTATTTCTCAATACCACATCATTCAATCAAAGGTGTTTCTCAACACCACCCAAACCGAACAACCAAGAAAAGATATTTCTCAATACCACTGATCAAGTCACATCTCATATCAAAAAACAAAATAATGTTTTTTAAATTCTCATCCTGTTATCAACATGATCATATTGTAATGTCCTCGCCAGGGAACCCATAAGGAATTAGGTCTTAAGACCAAAAATTGCAACTAACAATTTTTTTTCTAACATTACATCATTACTACTACACAATTACATTCCTTAAAGTTCCCTTATTGAATTCATTTGATAACATATTAATATTAATTATCCAAATTGAAATTCCATTTCCCTACTTTACTTTCACATTTAGAACTTAAGAGATAGGGTAAGAAAATAACATTTCATTTACAATTATATTCCTTACTTTATATACTAATTTCATTTCTCCTTCCTACACATTGAATAACTATTCATTACAAATTACATTTTAACCTTAGCATAATAAACTTTTTCTTTTATTGCAACAAAGCAGAGATAGAAAAGATAATTTCAACATGTCATAATATATTTCCAACTTTGATCTTTCAAATAACAACCCTTGAAACAAAAGCCTAAAACTATCCCTCCCAAATACATGGCTTTGCTTTTTCAATTACATCTTTCTGATAATAATTCACATTACAATAACAAGTACAAGAATGGCCCAAAGGCATTACAACATATCTTTTCATCTTTCCTTTTGAATAAAACATAATACAAAATACAATATCTGCATCAATACATAGATCTGAACGCATCCAAGTCATGAACCACGAACATGACCTCAAAAGATTTTTGCCAGCCAACCATGTGGAACTGATGAAGTTACACCCCCCGTGATAGGAGATAGAACCAAGATAATCATAAGGCCCTAAGTATTCTAAGGCTCAAAAGATGAAGAAATACAAGACTCAAAAAGAACATAAAATATCATCATACTATAACATAGAGGTCAAGGTTCTAAGAGACCACCTAAGTGAGTGTCATCACACAACCTGTATATTGGGATCCTTCTTGGGAACCATGTAACCCCGGTCCCCCCTTTATGAATAGGGATCCATCCTAGCAGTTATCCCTAGTCCCGGTACTCCAATCAGGTCTGTGTGGCCATTATTATGTTCTCTTTCGTTATCTTTTGAATCCCCCGCTTCCCAGGTTAATTTTTAAGGTTATCACTTTTTACAAACCCACCCATAGGATCATCTGGAAACCACTTTAGTGTTCCAACACCTAGGGTGAGCCACTCACTTAAGGTTCATACTCCCTTACCCCATCACAAGCCACAATAACCTCAAGTAATCTCAAAATATCCATCTCATAGTTCTAGGGAACCCTCTGGTGCACTCAGGCCATCCGAACAAGTTTTGACATTATATTATGGACTCTACCAAAAGCCAAGTATGATCAAAAGATTAAAATCAAAACCATGTATAGAAATTCATTAAACATAACATAAAAACTTCCCACATGCATTTACAAAACATTTCATAGCTTATTTCAAAAGTCTAAGGGAAATCTCATGTAGCTGAAATTTGGCTAATTCTAGATTTTTTTAAGAAATCTCAAAACTAGAAATTGCATCTTAACTCCCATGAATCTAAAACCTATCCCAATCATCCCGGAAGGTACCTAAACCCTTTATACAAGTATATCTTAAAGTATAAGAAATTAAGTATAAATTTTGCCTAAACCCTAACCTGGGATCAAACTGCGCATTTGTTTTGCAGTCCTGTGCATTGGTTTCCTATAACTACACATTTGCTCAAGTTTCTTGCGCATTTGTTCAAGTTTCCTACGCATTTGTTCAAGGTAACTACGCATTTGTATAGAGTAACTATGCATTTGTAAAGAATGCCATAAAAATAAAAAAAACAACTAACAGTTCTGACTTGCAGGTAAAACTGGGCATTATGGGAGCTGTGGAATCTTAATCTGGGCAAGACCCATTTGAGATCTCCCAGTTTCCATGCTAAGATGACCCTCCAACTATGATTACGAACCATCCAAACCTACTCAAAACTTGGTGAAAATAAAAGGTGATGCAAACTGACATGGACCTGTTATACACTGAATTTGTGCCTCTGATCTCAAGCTCTCTTGGTCTTGATAATCTAGTATAACAAGGGAGTCATCTCAAGGTTGTGGGACCTTATGCTAACCGAGATGAAACCTCCATATTCTAGGTTGGTTCCTCTTGGATAATCACCTTAATTTGCTTCTTTTACAGGAAAGTAAACTTTGGAGGGAAAGGGATAGAAGGAGTGCATGAAAGGGAAAATACATGAAAGAAAACTACCTACTAG
>MU224346.1:709961-726993 GCA_018584345.1 Thuja plicata
AGTGCCTTCCTATCCAAAATATCCCAATCTTCCTTAGACATTGCTACCTCTTTCTTGGCTATTCCCTCTAATGGCCGCCATAGATCCTTCTAATAGAGATAGTCCTCCATTTGCATCTTCCATAACTAGAAGTTCTACCCATTAAATTTATCAACCTTCAGCCTACCCTTGTCTGCCATTTCTCCCACTTAACCGAGAGACTCTCCCACTAACTCGTGAGACCTGCTTCAGAGAATAGATGAAAGAACAAAAAAAAAACCTCGCTCTGATACCACTTGTTATAATAATAAGCAGAATAATGCAAATATAAACATGGAAGAGAACACAAAGACACAAAGATTTAACGTGGTTCACCCAATCCCTGGGCTATGTCCACCAACAGCGAGTCCAATATCTTTATTATTATCCAGTGATTACAATCTAAAACCTACAACTCAATACTGTCACAAGAAGCTATGAAAAATCCCTCATACAATGAAATCTTGAAACCCTAAGCCCTTTTCACAAGAATATTTGACCTAACTTAATTAGGGAAAAAAATACTCTGACTAATAGAAAATCAATGGTCGACCCTTTACAATATTATTAAATCATTGTTGGTGTCGAGGGGCGCTGCCCCTCAACCCCACCCTAGGGTGCTACCCCACAAGGCCCCTACAAGGGGCGCTACCCCTTGACCCCATCAGGGGCTTTGCCCCTTGACCCCAAGCATGGGGTCCAAATAGATATGTTTGGGGGGGAAACCGCACCGAAAGAAACTGAGTCTGATTAGGCTCCACATACATAACATAAACTGCATTCTACTACCCCAACAAGGCTAACTCCCTAAATAGAATTCTAAGTCCAAGGGTAACCTCGAGAGTATCCTAGTTAAATCTCCACACATCAACAGTTCAAGGATTTTGAAGGCACGCTCAGACCTATGTAGCCAGGTGGAGACGATGCCTGGTACCTACATCTTGCATCACCAACTGATATGCATATACAAATATATAAATATAAATAGATAGTAGCAAATAAGGAGGGAGAGTGCAACATCGTGTGGATCTCCTGTAGGAGTTACTACGACTACCCCTCCTCATCCTACACTCACATCAACCAGTGAACATCAAACATAATAGGGTTAGTAGGGTTAGATCATAATATAAACATCATAACACAAATCAATGTAAAACATTTTACTGATAGATCATTTCTAGCCATTTATCATTAAAATTATAACTCATTTAATATTTCCAAATAAATTGCAGTAACCAAATATATATGCTCAAATGTCTCATAAAATGCTAACTAAATAATAATCATAGTCCATCATAAAATCCAAAGTGTCAAAGCAATAGTCCTGTCAGTCTAACATAAGAAGATGCTAGGGTGGTCATTACACATATTGAATCTATCATTCAAAAACACAAGTACAGAAATGATCATTCCTATGCGTGCATGAATTTTGACTTCAGAGTGACTCTTTGATATGTCTATTCTAGAGAAACAATGAAAGAGTTGGGATACTTTTCTTTGAATGACTACTTTTTCATTATTGGTTTTTCACTTATCATATCCCTCGATTGTTTTGACAATGCTATGCATGTTAAAAACATAAGGACAGGGAGCATGACATTTTCTTTGATTTATGTTTGTGATCTACATTGGTTTTTGAAAAGGTCTATGATGACCAATCTAAAGCTATATGAAAGGCTCTAATTCTAAGACCAAAGCAAACACCTACATTAGATTGGGTTGCTATCAGTATCAATTTTTTATTATCATATTTCGGGTGATATTCCATGAGTCTTTGTGCTAGAACATAGCAGAAGGTATATGATATTTTCTTTGTTTGTTGTGTATTTTTTAACACAATTGATACTCGAGACATCATGATCTATTATATCTTGATGCTTGTGTCAAAATGCAATATCAAAAATAAACTCATTTGTATTCATATCATCAGAATAAATCAATTATTCATGATGGTTGTACTAAATCAAACATTTTATAGAAGTAATATTCATATTATCATATTCACTTAAGTACTAGTGATGATTTCATGTACTTGTATCTCAGAATGGTGATATTCATACTAGCATGATTACTTGCATATCAGTGTTGGTTGTATCAATAATGGGGTCCACAAAATGCTCAATGATGAAACAAAGCACAAAATGAATGACATGAAAGTGGAAGCTGCATTTGCACTTTAGAGTTGCATTTCATTCTAGGAGTTACATAACTTTTATAAGAAATGATGTTGTGAAAGGCTATAATAATATACATTTATAGAGGGAAAAGAAAACTTCAAAATATTCAACAAGATATCGTTTCACTTATGATTGAGTTTTTATAGTCACTAAAATCAAAATCATCATTTTCATTATCATATTCTTTCATTTCATTAACTGTCATTAAAATCCATACATATGCATCCATAGCATTAACATAACATCCTATCTATGCATTAAAAAGATAGAAAAATAAATGCATCCATAGCATAAGGAAATCAAAGAACGTGCTCATAGCATACTCATAATCATCTCATAAAGCATGAAATATCAGTGAAAAAGATACAATGAAATCAAAACATGAGAATGTCATCATATATCAAATAATGTCCATGGGATACATCATCCAAAAACTGAGGCAAAATATTGCTACATAACAGAAATATCAATACATCATCATAAAAAATGCATATAATATCTCAAATCAATGAGGAATGACTAGTTGTATTATCCCCTGGTAGTTCTCGTGGAGGAGCATCTGATCTATTAGGTACGGGACCCTTTGACTGTGTCGCTACCAATGAAAAAGATGTAACTCTCATAGTAGGATTTGGTACTAATGAAAAATATGTATCCTGATAGTAGGATTCTCTACTGTACTGATCAGAGGCATCTCCCTATGAAATATCTAAGGCTCTGTCTCTATCATCCAAATGTGCCTCTAATACAGATATCCATGTCTACAACTGACCCCTCTCAATGCGAAGGCCTGCAATCAATGTTGCATTACCTGTACCTTGTTCTGGTACACCTATAGGTATTGGCCCTGGTACCTATACACTAGTGGGAACTATATTCCCTATACTCAAATGAGGAGGAGGGGTACCCATCTGAGATCCAATCTGAACACCTGGAGTCCTACGGAGTCCAATTTTGACCAAACAAGAAGTAGTTTCTTCTTGGTTCTGACCACTATCTTTTCTATTGAAATCAAAATCTTCATTCCAATATTATCATTCTCATCTAGATGCTTTTATCTATAAATCAACCCAATCTCATATCCATTTTGATTCCAAGGGGGCATTATCAATCACATCCAATCAAGCAATCATACTACCAAATCTTTTCAACAACTGGGCATTGTCAGAAATCTAACTTGACTCTGCAATCGATTGGGTTATCAAGCAAATCAAATTTCAACAGCTATAGAATTTTCATCAGGCATCAAATCAAATCAACACTATCAAATCTAGAATGAGTGATTTCATAACTTCATATCAAATTTCTTTCTCTTATCAAAATTCAAGTTCTAAACATCAGTAGAGGTGTCAATTTCAACACACCGCATCAAATTGATAGTATCTTCATCTAAAACAAGAAAAATTTCAAACAGTGATCAGTTTCAACGCTTTGCATGAAATTGATCATTTATTTAGACCTTCACTAAAAATCAATTTCATCACATCACATCAAACTGGTTGTTTGGTCAAGATTTTTGAATCATGTCTTGAATATATCAGTTTCATTGCATCACATCAAACTGAGTATCGAATCAAGATTTTAGACATCGATGTAGTAGTAATTAGTTTCATCACTTCATATCATATTGATTAGGTGTTATTATCCTCAATAATCAGATAGGATATCAGTTTCATCACTTCACATCAAATTGATCTCCTTGTCACTACACTAATCTCATCAAGCAATCAAGAATCTCTAGCAGGTTCAATCGCTTTTCATTCAGTCTAGTTCAAAATTGATTTCTAATCAAGAGTAGTTGCATCATTTCATGTCTAACTATTTGATCGATAATCAACACTAGATGTTCTTTGAATCAATATGATGATCGCATGTCAATTCAAAGAGGGGCAAATGTAATCACCTAAAAAATGGTCAGATAAACTCAGAAGCCCTAATCTAAAATTAAGTCCCCCAGGTCCTAATCGAGACTACTAATTTAAATGTAATCATAATTATATAATTAAACAAGATCGGTTTAAATATATAACTCATCAAAAATAAATAATCCAAGATCACTCACCAAGAGGCAGTCATCAAAAGTCATTAATTCTTCAATTAACCTTGGAGAATTAAATCAAATCAAAATATTAAATACATGGCTAAGGAAATTAAAATGGAATTAATTAATTCAAGTTATTAATATTCCTTCAACATGCCTCAAAATTCAAACCTCTAACAAATAAGAGGTGATCACATGTATCAAGCAAGATTACATCTCAACCATCGAATTCAAATTCAAATTTGAAACCTTTTCCCTCCAAGAAATCTCTATATAATGAATCCTTTCTAAGCTCATTTGATATAGGAGCATAGAGAATTTAAGCATAGAGATAATGGAAATTTCATTCTAGCTAATCTAGTTCATCTTTTAGCAAGCTAATCTAGTTCAATTTGCAATATTTGATCTAAATAATGCATAATTGAACATGTTCTTGAGTATTTTAGACATTTTATCTTGAATCTTCCATTTCATGATTATCAATTGTATGATATAATATGCTTAATCTGAGAAAAAACTTCAAACTAGATTACAATCTTCATTTCTAGGAAGAAATAATTTGGTTTCATGAGGTTTTATGTTGATTTCATTGATTTGATCTTACTACCCCTTGATATAATGAGTTATTGAGTGTTTGTGTGTAGTAGTCTTGGAGGTACAAATTTACACGTTAAAACAGTATCACATACCTTCTTCTGGTTTCTTCTGGTGTATTTCTTTTTTCTTTTCAATTCTCTCCTTCACATGCAAAATCAGATTCTGCCACTCATTCTTAGGAATGCAAGGGGGAGGCTCGTACTTCAAGTTATTCTCTAATGTTGTTTTGTGCTGGTCCCTCAAATACTTCATATATAACCCACCTTTCTCAAGGATCCTGTTTTACTTAGATGCATGAGCTCCAAACAACTTGTTCATAGTCCCTATGAGATCATTCTTTAACTTGTTATCTTGGTTATTCCACCTTTTAAGGAAAAAAACCATTAGATTCATAAATGAAGTGAAGCTACCTTTAATATAGTTCATGAAATGGATCAAAGGAAAACTATTCTAGCAATGAAATGGAATAAAAATATTGGATTGGGATTTTAGCTTAGAAATGATGTTCCACCATTTATGTAGGGTGGGCCCGAATATGCCCAAAGAATCATCATTAATTTTTCTATAAAAACATCATTACCTACAAAAAGTTCATGGGATCATTAGTCAAAAAAGAGTGATCAATAAGTAAATTACTATTATAATATATAAAATAATAACTTTAAAATACTTGGAACCTTCACTAATTTTAAAGAAACCATTTCTTCATCACTCACAAGCAATATACTTTCCTTCACAATTTTTGTACTAGAAATAGGGGTACATCCAGGAAACGGAGTTGCATCGTCATGTGCTCCATCTCCTACTACATAAAATGGATTCATTATGAAATTCTTCCAAGAAAGAATATGTCAAGGGAAAGAAATACATAAAAAAACAAAGAGAAAAAGAGTGATCTGGGTACCAATAGGTGTTGCAGTACCAGGTGTCTACATGCTACATGTTGTCGACATTGCAGTCACCAATATATCTATGTCAATCCTTGTCTGAGGTGGCATTGCCATAGGATCAATGACATGAGCTGAAGAATAAGATTGTTAGAGCATAAAAAATCATGGAATAGCATGGACAAGATTGTTAGAGCATAAAAAAATATTTTTAGAGCATATTGTCATTGATTATGATCATTCCTATATATTCAGTGGAAAACACAAGTGGGAGATAGAACATGTGATCTACCTAGACCACCTGTAGTACCCTCATCATCTCTATGAGGATCAAAATTATGCAAAAAAATTTTGTAAAATCAACACATTTGTATTTTAGTTAATGACATAAAAAAGTATAAAATAAAACCATTATTGAACTTTTGATATAATTATAAATTTCATTAATACTTAATTTCAAGTTTGATGCTTGGTGCATCAATGATTTTTCCCTCTCTTGTGACTCAGGAGTTGGATGGTATATGGATGAAAAATGAAAAAGTTCATTTTCAATTTTCTACAGACACCTTTTAATCGAACTAATCGAGTCATTAGTTCGTATGATATAAAAAAACAATGGATCCTCATGAAAGGTGTCCTCATGATAGACTACAATTTCCTTTCCCTTTCTCTGAGCATCCATCTGTGACAACAATAGTATTGGCACTATACAAATTACCCCAAAACAGTCAAGAAAAGAACATAATAAAACAACACTTTTATTTTATCCAATTTGTATGCATAGAATGAGCTATACCTATTGGGTAGAAGATTCAAGAGTATCATCATTGTCCCTTTTATGTGGATGATCCATGTGGTACTATAAAAAATATCAAATGTAAAAATGTTAGCAAAAAAATTAATAATAAAATGGTGTGTTGGAGTCATTGATTGGAGGTTGGTTTAAATGTTGCACAGTACATACCTGCACCCCCATGATAGTAGTGTTTTCTATATCTATGTGATTCAAATTGTAATCAATAAGTGGCTCTTCCCCTACACATATTTGTTTGATCAAACATGCAATTACATGATTTCCATTGTGTGCCTCAAATATGTAATTGGATTGCTTAATAGTTGACCCAAGTCACGTAATATTTATAAAACCTACCAAATTCCTTGTTACTTTTGGCCTTCCATCAATGTATGTAGCCACCCCTTTACTTTGATTATTGACTTTCTGTAGTATATACATTTCTGAGAGTTCATACCTACACATACTTTTTTTTATATTTAACAATATGCATCCAACTTTTTTAATATTAACAAGGTTCGGCAAACTCCATCAATTTAGCAACTTTATTGTAAGAGTCCTTTATACTGTCCATGAAAATAGGCCCAAACCATGTAATGATGATGGTGTTATGCAATATATCCTTTCATTAACACAAAAATTAGTGTTTATTAGAGGAATTTCATTGGGTACCCATTGTTTCTATAGATGTTGGTACCTCAAGGGTACCTCCATGTTGCCTTTGGTCTCATCATCATAAGAAAATGAGCCCCCTTGAGATAGGAAAAATTTCATGTGTTTATTCAATTTCCTTCTAGTATTTTCACTCCTACTTGACCTACTACATGTCTCACTTCCATCTTCTATTCCTATATTTCCCTCACTCGACGAAGACACATCTGACAAATACCTATTTGTTGGTACTTGCACTCCACCAAATGAGAGAGATATTTTGTAAATGGGAGAGATATCTTACAAGTCATTAATCTAACTATTGAGAACTATATTAAATAAACTATCTCTATAGGGTGTATTGGCATATACCTGTCAATCTATAATATTGTGCGGGATGCTCATGAAAGGGGTTCAGGTTCCTATATATTTAATTCAATTATCTTATGTTAGAGAAAAAATTCATTATACTTATACTCAAAGTTACATAGTAGACAACATGAAGTACAATATGCAGTCATCATAATTATTGTAAATTTTTTGTATTCCTTACCTTTACTTTATTTTATCTTTAAAGGACCCTCAACAGAAGTTGGATTGAATTTGTATTAAGTATTGATTATTCTTTGATTATTTAGTAACAAAGGCATGCAAAATACTGAAATGCTTCCAATCACTTAGAAATTATCAGCAATCAAATTGGGCACCAACTTGAACATGGGACTATTTCCTTGTGAAATATTCTCTCAATGTCCTTAACTCTAACTTTTGAATCCAATCCTACCATTATAGGCTCTATAACAACTATGGATGTTATAAAAAATTCTTACTTTTTCTTCTGAACATATTGACTATCCCCACTCACTCTTCAAACTACCTTCAATGTGACCAACTCAAGATCCTTGATTAAATCAACACCTCTAGAATTTGACATTCTCAATGCCCATCCACATGTAGGACCTCTTGTACTTTTGATTGGATTTCCAACTCTTACTCCCTCAACATGTCAAACTCTCAACTTCCTCAGCAAATTTCCTCACCTTTGTATACTATGACATTCAATTACACTTGTTTAAATGGTTAGTTCCTTGAGTTCCCTATTTGTGTTTCCCCTCACTCCTAAATTCATTGAGATGCCTTAACACCCTTCTACCTCTCTATCCTCTACAACCCACCCCTCTGAACCATTGGAACAGTCATTATAAACACCCTTCGCAAAGGATCCCTTGTACCCTAACCTCTTCAATACTTTGGAGACACACCTCCTACCTTCTCAAACCCATATCTCCTTCACACAACTATCTAGGCATACGTATGAAGGACATGTTGATGATACTTTATGATGGTCTCACTAATGGGGGTAGTTATCACCAAATACCAGAGTATCAAACAACTTTTCCTGAAGAGGCTTACCAAAGAGCGGGTTCTCCTGACCTCCAAGCACCTGGTAGTCAGGTCACGATGGTGCAAGTCTAGATCAGTTGGAAAGGTGAGCTTTTTTGGGGGGGATATCTTGTTTTGAGTCATTGACCTCTGTAATTTCAATGACAATGGTTTTCCTACAAACATTCCTTATATCCGGCAAAGAAAATAGAAAAATATAGGACAGGGTTAGTATAGATCTCTAACTATATTCATGATATACATCCCCTTAGCATCAAAAAGGTTTGAGATGAAAAGAAATAACAAATAATGAACATATACATATAATCTTCAATCACACATATATCAGTATTGAGGTAACAAATTTCATTAAATCATTGCAAAACTAGAACAAAGGACATAAGGAAGTATACAACATGAAAATTATTGGCTTAATCTAAGATCAGAAACAACACAGAGCATAGTGTTGAATGGTGTTTATTATTATTTGATTAAATTCAAATCTATCATCACTGGTAGTTACACTAGTGGCCCCAAGGGAGCATTAATCTACTCTCAACTTCTAAAAAAACACAAGACTGCTAAGAACTCTGAAAGCTTGTATTACTAGTGGATAGCTAAATCATCAATTTTTTGACCCTTAGAATGGTGTTGGACTTGGTATTTATAGAAAAATTTAAATACCTAAGAGACTAACCCTACGGTAGATATTTACATTCTATTACAATATTTATAGCCGATACTACCCGCGCTGTCAAAATCATCTTAATATAATATAATCATTTGAGATGAAGAAGGAAAGAAAGAAAGAATCTCTAGGAAAGACGCCATTGGATAAAGTGTCCTTGTACTTGTAGATGTGATGGATCTTCCATTAGAGACTTAGGCCATATTCCCTTATTAATGCTTTCCTAAGTCTCAGTGATCAAACGGGCCCTCATACACTAGATATTAAATGCTAGTATGATGCCTTGGGGCCTAGTAGGCATCTACAGTGATCCTTCGAACCAATAGTGACCTTTCATGCCAAGAAGGATGATCATAGACCTAAAAACAAGCTATAGATAGCCATCGGTCAACTTGGTAGAGTTGTCAACACTTATCACTATAAAGAATACAAAACTGGGACTCTAAAGATTCAAAATCTAGGAGCTTATGCACAAATAATAAAGAATGAATCTGAAGTTTTTTTCTAGTGAAGGATTCCCCATAATCTAGGAAATATTACTAGAGTCTAAAGTTCTCATATGCCTCTAGTATCAAGATTATTTTATCTTCATCCACATCCTTCAGGTAGTCTCGATGATCAATAGAACTTTCGAAATGATCGTCGACAACCTCAACCCTTTCCTTTAACTCTGCAACCACCTTGGATGTGTCATGGGACTTGAGCAATATTTGGGAGAGATCCACTATTGTGGCACCACTAGAATCTCCCTTGGACCAGAATTGAGCCTCGACCACTTTTTCAAACTTCCCCAGTACGGAATCAACAGGAGAAAAATTCCCAGGGCTCATAGGATCAACTGATGTAATCTCTTGGATGCGAGAAACATATCGATCCAATGGAGTCTGGACCACCTACAGTTGTTCTTCTAGCACCCTTACTAGTTTATTTCCAGTTTTGACTTTGAATGCAATTTTGGATTATTGAGTCCAAAGGAACCCGTATGACTTATCCCCTAGGATTCTTGTAGTTGCCACATTATCTTCCTTGAGATTCAAAATCTCTAATGAGGAATCATGCCATTCTTCATACTTCTCTATCTCCACCTTCCACTTAGGAATGGAGTCCTCTATCTATTTTTGTGTATCATGTGCTTGGAAGAAATCCAAGAGAGACTTGAACAGAAAAATTCTTATGGCACCTTTTTGATGGGTCATCCACTCATCCACCACTAGCACCTTCTTTTTGATATCCCTCACCACATCAACATCACCTTGAGGGAGTGGTGTCCCAGAGACCAAAGGTCCAGGTGTTTCATAAGAAAGGGGGTGCACTAACCCTTTCAGGACTCTAAAAATATTGGCATTGGTAATCTTCAACTCCTTCACCTTCTGATATTTCTTCTCATACCGGGCTTGAATATCCTTGTTCACTTCATTTAAGAGGTCCAATTCTCCCTACTGATTTCTTTTTCCCAGATGCACCTCCGTGATTACATACTCTTTGGCGACTACCTCCAAGTCCTTTTTTCCTATTGGAGGGGTGAAAATTATTGCCACTACATTACCATCTGGGGCCCTTTGAGTATTGTGAAGCATTCAAACCTTCTTAGGCCTCTTGGGGACTTGGCCTACAGCCAACATTTTTTCTAGTGATAGTGGGGCTATGATAGTCATTAGAGATTTCCTTTTTTGGGACTCCACTAACCACTATGGCAGGGAAACTAGCCCAATTATTATCATCCATGAACTTGAAGTGTCCCCAAGGTTCAATTCAGGTTCCACATAGATGTGTTATTCTCTGTGTTAATGGGATATTCACCTTCATTCCTTGTCTCTTCCTCTGCACCACCCTCTGGGAAATCATCCATAGGTGGGCTGGCTGGTGGAGGTGACTGAGGAAAGTCTTTCAGATCTAATTTTCTAAATATAGTCATGACTTTATCAATCATTGCATCAAGTGGTGTCAGCACACTCTTACCACTGATTGGGCTTGGGGGCACTACGTCAGATGTTACAGTTGTTTTTGGAGGTCTGGTTTCCTCATCAACTGACAATTGTTGTATGAATGGATTACTTCCTTTCTCTTATGGTATTTCTTTTTCTCCTTCGACCTCTTCAAGTTGGGATACACCTTCTCCATGGACTACCAAATCTTTGGGCCCCGTTGATTCATGTATGGGAACCTAAAGTTTTGGTTTCGTTGTCTCTTCTACGGTGCTATCAACAATACCATCTAGTTCTTTGAGATCCACCATCGCGAAGATTTTTTCGATGTTAATTTGTGCTATCTCTAGGGAACTATCCAGGTGATCCGATTTTTCAAACGAGGAGGAAGAAAGTACCTCAACCTTGGGTATATTCTCAAGCTCAGGGTCTGAGATTTTACTTCTTGGAGGTCATTCTACCTTATTCTTCTTTCTTCTCTTAAGCAACATCCTAGGATCTGTGGCTACCATAGTTGAAGTGAAATCTGATTCACATGTTGTACTCAACAAAATGGCCAAGGAGGGAGAATCTCCCAGTAGAGGACAGAGGCTTACCATGGTATCTCTAAGAACAAAATTCACTGTGGATTTTTTTGCATCCGATCATTTCTAGGATTTCTCAAATTTCTCACCCAATTGCTCCATCAGGGGGGCCAAAATGGGGTCCAATACCTAAAAAAGTCCGTGGGAATGTCAAGATCTCAAGATGTTCCATCATTCCTTTATGCATATTGGTGTAGTGTTATCTCTAGATGTCATAGTCATCTTGGTAGTTGTCCTAAAAATCTCCTAAGTGTCGAGCATGGGGTTTACCCCCTTGGGCATCAACCTTCCCATTCATCTGAGTGGATCATAATCCTTGCGATTGAAAGAGTATTTGGCTAAGTTCAGGATTCTTAGCTTATTAGCTACTTCCCAAGCCGTGATGATTGATGCAAGAGAATCTTGGGTTCTTTGGAAATATTTCTTAACCAAAAATATGTTTTCTTTTTTTCTTTAGCCTTTTTGGATGCTTCTCAGTAAAGTGTTCTTTACCAGTTGTTTCTAAGTTACTTGGTTTGTCTTTCTTTACCAACGGGTCTCAATGAACGTGGTGGTACCCTAAATTTTGATAATTTAGAAGTCCCAATCCATTATCAAGAATCATGTTTCTCCATACTAAAAAATATCAAAGGAAGGAAGCTTTATGACACAAATAAATAGAACTAACTAATCGAAGCCTTCAGAAAATGATGGAATTTAGACCTGCTACAATGATGATTTCAACAGAGGGTAAAGATGGTCGAATTTTAAAAATCTAAAAGCCACCTAGTTCAGGAAATCAAATTTCCTATCTCCAGTAGAAATATTAGCTTTTCATTAGGTGTTTTGGATTTTCAACCAAAGCCAAATCCGAAAGTTAGGTAGTTATTTTTTAGTTAGTTTATTATTTTTTCAAAATAATTTGTAATAAGAGTTGTGTCTTTTCACCCTAAAGTGGCCTGAAAGCCACTCAAATGCATATATATACATAATGTAAAATGTAAAGAGAGGGGAATACAATAATAATACAATTTCACATATATGGATAGTTTTTAATCAAAAAGTATAACATGGACCTGGATGTACTATTTTTTCAAAATCAATAAAGATAAGTCTTTTTTCTTTCACACTTGTAATAGTTTCATTATCATTTTACAATTAATCCCTTGGATAAACCAATAAAACTTCTTCAAAATGATAGTTTGATGTGCATGCGTCCTGATTTGATTCATAGTCTATATTTTCAATTGGTTTTCTCATTTTGCATGGTTAAATTATGTTGATTGAGGCCTTAGTCAATTGGTCTATCATCTGAGAAGCATTATCCTTTTGAAATATCTCTGAATTTGTTTTAGGTTGTATGTACATTCCATAACACCTTTGAAGTGATAAGTTTTCTTGTAAAACTATCTGTGAGGTTGAACATAAGATTGGAATGATCTTGACTCTATTGCCCATGGTAGAATAAGGCACTGGTCTAATCATTATTTGGATTATAGTTATTTAGTTCATTGTTTATAGCTTTGTGATATCTTATCTATCTATTTATTTCAAATTACATACACATTTACTAAACATTCTTTCAATTACTTAAAGTATTTCAATTTACACTTCATGATATATTGCTTTCAGTTAGATTTCTTTCAAGTTCCTTGCCATACTTGAGAGAGAAGGTTGAATTGTTTCTTATCTACTATAAAAAGACTTGTAACTTGAAGGATAAGTCAAGGTATAGAGGCCTACCAGCCTTGGTTTTGCAGAGCCATAATTGCAGAAGTTCCAACCTTGCTTTGGTTGTGACTTGTTAGTTGGCCAAATCACTTGGGTTTCCCAGCATTGGATCGACAATTCCATAGGAAATCCAATCTATTGATTTGAGCACCAAAAAATTGGCGAATCTACTGGGGACTTGTTCAAAAGAACATTTTTGTAGTTTACCTAGAAGTTCTAGTGATATATTTAAGACTCTATTGGGAGAAAAGAACTCAGAAGATAGTAAGTATTTTCCTTCTCATAAGAAGGTGGTGACTCTATTGAACAAAGCATTTTAATTAGTGACTCTACTGAGGGAGGAGACTTAGAAAGAGATGGTAGATTATTTTTTCAAATGTATCCATCATTTCAAAGAAATCCTTTTATTCTAGATGGTATCAGGCCATTGGATCTTAGGAGATTTCAATGCATCCCAAATAAGTTATCCCCTAAAATTTCACAACGTCTGCCAAAGTTCCATGGAGAATGGGATGAATCAATACTACAACACTTGGATGCATTTTATACATTCATATAATATTATGAGGTTTCTATAGAGGATCAGGTGATGAGGCTATTTATCAGGACATTAAAAGATAATGCCAGACAAGTATATGAATTACTACCCACACAATCTATCTCATCATGGAGACAATTTGAGTAGTGGTTTCTTGATATGTTTCATGATGTCAGTGGTGAAGAAGAAAACATGTGTTATGAACAAGACATATGCTATGAATAGGAAAGAGAGACAAATTATATTTTGGAGGAAGAATTTTACATGTCCCCTTTGGATATATTCTTTAGTTTGGAAAGATATAAAGGTGAACCTGCACTACATTTGTTCATGAGAATGATAAAGATCTATCAGGAAATACCTTCAGATATCAAGCCTATGGGAAGGTAATTAATGGATAAACTTTGTGAGTTAGGAATCTACCATGATTCTCAACTCTTAGTTTTTCTTGAGAAAATATGTGAAGTATTGAGGGAAGAAAATAATGATGACATAGAGGAAGAAAATTTGGATCAGATTGAAGAAGAATCTATAAATGATGAGATGTGTATGGAAATAGGTATCAATGATGATGATGATGAGAAAGAAGATCTTCTTAGTATAGAAGAAATCTCATA
Organism: Thuja plicata; assembly: GCA_018584345.1. Classification (NCBI taxonomy): domain Eukaryota; kingdom Viridiplantae; phylum Streptophyta; class Pinopsida; order Cupressales; family Cupressaceae; genus Thuja; species Thuja plicata. Next base: position 724,571 of record MU224346.1, read on the forward strand.
TTTACTAGACATGGAATATCAAAAACATGTTGAGAAAAGTGGTCAATTTTTTTTCTCAATGCACCATGATAAGAAAGTTGATGAATCCACACATAGTCGGGGGGTACTAGATGAAGAAGATGATAAATTTCAGGAATCAAATAAAGAAGATGAAATATAACAACATACAACATATGAACACGAAGAATTTTCAGATGAAAGATGTCATGGAGATATGCCCAAGTTCTCTATATCCTTGAATCCATTATTTGAATAATATTTTCTATGCAATCAAGTCCATCAACATCATGATAAAGACAGTGGGCCTAGTGATCATTCTGAAGATGATGGAACTCAAAATATGTATGGGGAAGTGTATTTTGAAAGTCAGACATGTATTATTTCATCCTATGAGAAGAATTTGTATCAAACATGTGAAGATGAGATGGAATCAAATGGACATAATGAAGAGAATGTGTTGAAGATTAGTTCTGAAAATTATCCGAGTATCCTATCTGATCAAATTCTTGATAAGAAGGAAGTTCTTGAATATGAGTTATCTCCAAATGCTTTTTGTGAAGAGAAACAACATCTTGAGTATAGGGAAGATTGTGTACATAAAGGAATCCGAGAAGAAGAGCATAATCTAGTTACTTGTAGGGTTGATCAAATGCATGGGGATCTTCTATTTAGCACAAACTACAATGCACTTACTAAATTTTCTAAGGGTAAACAAAAGTCAAAGCATGATAATAAAGCAATCAATATTGTCCGTGAGAATGGTGGTATCGTATTCTGGAGATCCAAAGTATTACATGATCAGAATTATGTATTTGATAGAGGAAAGTAGCAGTGTTCACTTTTTTTTTGGGGGGGGGGGGGTATGGGGCCACCTAATTGAATGTTCCTATGAAAGTTCTTCATGAGACTATTGGTATAAAGATAAATTTTAAAGATGAGAACCAAATCAATTTGCATCAGATTAAGTCTGGATACTTGGTCTGCTTCTCCAGAGATAGTTGGAATCTCGCTATGCTCACAGGGAGCATACGTCCCCAGAAAGAGCCACTGGTGGTACCCTAAATTTTGATAATTGGGTGATCCCACAATAGTGGGTTACACTTTTTTGGAGGAAGGAATCCCTCACAAAATCCGCGAGGGGGAGAATTTAGTCAAGTACTTTCGATAGAAAGTACCTAATTGTTTTGATCGAAACATTCTCAGTTTCGATCAAAACTACCTTTTTTGCTTAGTTTTGATCGAAACTAAGTTAGTTTCAATCGAAACTAACTTGTCAAAAGTTTTCTATGTTTTTTACCCATATGCATGTTAAACTAAGAAATTAATTTTGATAGAAATTAGTTTCAATCGAAACTAATTAGTTTCTATCGAAACCCTCTAAATAGAGGCCATTTGCAGAGGCTGACAAAAATCTGCATTTTTCATGGCTTTGAGGCTCAAGCGTGGGGCTCAAACGGAAGAATGGAAAGATGTCCTTTTGCATCACACAAGTACTCTAAATGAGATTTCTAAAAAATATAGATTTGACAAATTTTGAATTAATTAGTTCTATGTATTTTGATGTGCATCGGATGTAGGTTTTTTATCAAATATAAACTTCCAGGTTTGACATTCAATGAAAAATAGTAGAAAATAGAAAAAAAAATTGAAAAATAACAATGCCCTCCATCTTTGAGTCTTCTTTCTATCAAATTTTTTTTTTGAATTTCGATAAATACACAACAAGTTATCAGCTACGCAGTCAAGGTATGTCAAAATTACGGTTGACTCTACTTCAAACATTTATAAAATATCAAATAATCATGATAATTTTGTCAAACCAATTGTATGCCCTCCGTATGGATGTTACAAAACCAAATTCAAAAGAAGCACATTGATATCTATTTTAGAAAAAAAGTTAGGTTGTACTAAGTCATTGTACCTCTTTGAAAATGACATTTTCAGCAACATAGCAGTTTTAGTGGGAGAAAAAAAAACCATTAAAATCAATTCAAAAAAAATAAAAATAAAAATATTTAGAATATAGACAGAAAATCCTAAAAGACTCTAGTTTACTTCATCTTCCGATTTCAAACAGTTTAATGACAATATGCATCTGAATGTGAAAGTTTTTCTGAAAATGTAGACTTCAATGTCCGTTTAGGAAAAAAAGTGTAACCCACTATTGTGGTATCACCCAATTTAGAAGTCTCAATCCATTATCAAGAATCATGTTTCTCCATACTAAAAAATATCAAAGGAAGGAAGCTTTATGACACAAATAAATAGAACTAACTAATCGAATCCTTCAGAAAATGCTAGAATTTAGACCTCCTAAAAAGATTATTTCGATAAAGGATAACGATGGTCAAATTTTAAAAATCTAAAAATAACCCAGTTTGGGAAATCAAATTTCCTATCTCGAGTAGAAATATTATCTTTTC
>MU224346.1:744405-765644 GCA_018584345.1 Thuja plicata
AACCCTGGTGGGAATTAGTACCCACAAATATTATGTACTAGTGTCTTATGATCCTTGTTAGAAGATCCTTAACCCTGTTAGGAGTTGTCTTTACAATACATGAAGTACAGTGACCTTGTTAAGGGTTGGACACTGTTAGGAGTCTTTTACAATAACCCTGTTAGGGGTGGTGGACTCACTGTCCAAATGGTGAAGGCTACAACCTTCTAGATATTTGATACACACTGTATCTACAAGATGAATTGTTGTTGTGACACTGCTTGTCTGATCAGTTCATTTTGTGCACTAATGCTTTAACCTATTGTAAAGAAATGTAAAAATATAATCTATATTCTGAATTATTCAACATAAACATCTATATTATCAACATATGATAAATATAGCTCTGATGCATCAACACTCTGCTCTGCTTGTCAATCTCTGGTTTTCACAACTTTTCCCATCACAAATGACCTTCTATAAGTACTTTCTCAAAGGTAATGAACATTTCAGATTTAGGAAACCTTTTAACATCTATATTGATCACTTACATAACCACACAACCCTTCATTAAGTTGTCTTAACATAAATTATAACTTCTTTACTTAAACCAAATAGACACGTCTTTTCACACAATCCGCTTCACCAAAATAGCTCTAACTAATTATCCTGGATGAATAAAGTCATGTGCTTTTAACCATAGGTTTTTAGGTAACTAAAAATCACTAATACAAAGGCACAAGTCTTGAGGATGAGTGCAACATCCATGCCAAAACAATCTCTGTCAGCTCTTTCCATGATCTCTGTCCTATTCTGAAATTCACTGGCTGTACCTCTTCAACTGGCTATATCTTCTTCATACTTGCAGATCTGATCATTATCTCTTATACTTAGCATTTAAAAATACTCATAAGCTTATCTTCAAAGGCACATATCATTTAGATAACAGATTAACACACACTAATTAAAACTATAACAGTCTGTTCCTTGCTCTATCATGTTTTCTGTACTTAGCCAATTTCTGATCTTCTGATAATGTGTGCTGACTCCAAAAATTCATATGAATTTGTTTCCATAATAAAAACACTAAATAAATTCATATACTTTAGTATAGTCAAATTTCCAACAAGAACAACAATGCCAAGGTTAACTACACGCATACCACTTATGACAATGTCATCAACATGATCGAACCTGTCGAAGTTGAGTATTGTGATGTGATTAATATCAATGAGAGTGGGGATGCTCCTAAGCCTAAGACCCTATTTTTCTTGAGAGGACATAGGTCTCACTCATCTAAATCTGAATCATCTAAGGATTGCACAAACATCGTTACCAGATCTCATGATAAGATCACTCTCAAGGATCTTAACCCTCCTACTACATCTACACCAAAACAACCCACCAATAAAGCTATTGTTAGTCCTACCAATAAGACTATGAAAGTTTTCCCCACACCTCCTACTACTAATTATAGTATTCTCAACTATCTACAAAGAACCAATGCTCAAATAACCATCTTTAAGCTATTGAAGATCTCACCTACTCACAGGCAGATTCTAGATAAAGCCCTTGCAAAAGCTAACATCCCCAAAGACATTAACCTTGATCAGTTTCAATCTATGGTGGGTCACTTGACTTCACTACACTATTTGTCTTTCTTAGAAGAAGATAACCATTTGATAAGTTACTCGCATAATGCTCCTTTGCGTATAGAGGTCATGATTGGAAAAAAACTAGTCCATCATGTCCTTATTGATAATGGTGTTGGCCTCAACATTTTCTCTACTCACTTTCTCACTCAGCTAGGTTATGATGAATATCACATATATTCTTGCAAGATAATTACTATCAAGGCCTATGATGAAGAAGAAAGAAAGTGTAAAGATTTAGTTGTGCTACCCATTTGGGTTGGACCAATTGAAACAGATGTCACATGTCAGGTGTTGGACCTTCCTCTTGCTTATAACATCCTTTTAGGAAGACCATAAATCCATGAAATGAAAGCGGTTCCCTCTACGTATCATCAGTGTCTCAAGTTTTCTTTCCATGGTGTAGAAGTGACAGTTCCTTCTAATATGAGCTCTTCTTGTAATATGCTCACATATTCAGCTGATATTTTTGTTCCTACTAATAGAGAATAGATATAATTCTATGACGCCAAGCTTAAGGACATGGAACAGAAGTTGAAAATCAAAGACATAGGCATGGGGGGTATCAGATAAAACCTATGCTATCACTAGCAGCTCTACCTCCATCTCCTCATTCTTATGGGAGACCTTCTAAGAACAATAAATCTTCTACTCCTCCTGAAATATTTTATGATGGTGCCTTTGTATGGGCTTCAACACCACTACAAGATGAAGATGAGGAAGGAGCTATTAAAGCTTGGCTTTACAAAGGAAAGGACATATCTAAATAGACCACCCCAGCTCGTGAACTGGATCCCAATAATGAAGGTCTTAAAATTATAAAATGCTTTGGATACAAAGGGAGTGGTTCAATAGGGATGAATGGTAATGGGTTAGTTGAAACTATTAAAGCTATGGGTCAAAAGACAAAAGACACAATTGGTTTAGGTTTCAAGAAGATCCTGTTCCATCTAGGGATTAACAAATTTGTGCCAAAACTGGATCCTCCACCTAAACCTAAAGGCACATCAATAGTTGACACCGTAGAGGATAGCTCCAATGAGGATTTCTTTCCTTATCCTATACCTCCAGATTTGGCAGCATTCTTTGCTAAGCCAAGTGATTTCATGATACATGCCAGTACAACCAAGGCTGGCAGTGAATCCAATCTCACTATTCCATTCACGTCTCTGATATACAAACAATGGAATGTGTCACAAGACCCTAGTTTCCAAGGTGAAAGATACATACCATCACAGTTTCAAGAGAAGTTTGCGCAAGAAGAGGCTAGTGTCATAAGAACTCCCAAACCTTCATGGTGCAAACATCCCAGCCAAAGTTTAGACATAGATTCCCATGACAATGAGTTCGATAGTCTTTCAGAAGGATCATATGAAAAGCTTCTTGACATAGGTGAAGGGTCTGGTAAAAGGTCTAATGAGTCTAATTCCATGGATGTTAACGTGTCTTCTACTACGGTCACTAAGAGTCAAATAGATTTGAATACATCTTTGGATGAGATTGCTCTAGGTCTCAGCTTACTAGTCAGTGCTTTTGATGATTATACCATGAATGCACTTGAACCCGTCACTTCTGTCTCACTCCAACATCCTGAGATAATAGATTGGAATTCCCCTTCCTCATCCAATGAAGTCCTCACATTCCAGAATGACTATACTCTAGCCTATTATCTTCACACTGTTGAACCTATAATGTCCTCCACTATTGAAGAAAGTGTTAACATGACAGAGGTTGATATCAAGTATCTTAGTCATAAAATCAAAAGAAGCAAAAATAGGTTCTCTGATGGTGAAAACCACATTGTGGCAGTGTCAGAGCCAAAAAAAGTAAAAAGAATAGACGTATCCAAAAGTGAAAACCTCTTTGAGGTGCCTGAGGATGAGATACTTGATGTGCTTTTGAGTAATTTCTAGGAACGATCATCAGTGCTAATTGAGCTGACTCAGCCAGTAAATCTAGGTACAAAAGAACATCCACACATTATTCATGTGGCTAAATCATTGTCTGCAAAATAACTCAAGGAGTTCATAGATTTCTTCAAGGAGAAAAAGATAAAATTTGCATGTACATACTCTGACATGCCTGGTGTAGATCCTGATCTTATCATGCATTACCTGTCAATAGCTCCTGGGGTAAAACCAGTCAAGCAAAAACTTAGAAAAATGCATCCACATGTGGCTCTACTTGTCAAGGAAGAGTTGGAGAAACTTCTAAAAGATGGGTTCATCAGAGAAATTGATTATGCAAAATGGATATCCACCATATTTCTAGTGTCGAAGCATGACAAATCTATCAGGGTCTACACAGACTTCAGGGACTTAAATAAGGCATGTCCAAAGGATTATTTCCCACTACCCAACATTGATATGATTGTAGATATGAAAGTAGGGTACGAGATGTACTCCCTAATGGATGGTTTCTCTGGCTACAACCAAATCAACATTGTTCTAAAGGACCAAGAAAAGACTTCTTTCACTTGTGTATGGAGCACTTTCTACTAGAATGTTATGCCTTTTGGTCTTAAGAATGCTAGAGCCACGTACCAGAGAGCAGTCACTACTATATTTCATGACATGATGAACAAAACAATGGAGGATTATGTTGATGACACCCTTGCTAAAAGTATGGATAGGAAAGCACATCTTACAGATCTAGGCCCTATACTAGATCGTATGGAAATGTTCAGACTATGTCTCAATCCTAAGAAATGTGCATTTGCAGTAACTTCTGGAAAATTGCTTGGTTATATCATCTCCACCAAAGGAATCAAGGTGGATCCTGAAAAGGTGCAAGCTATCATGGAAATGCCTCCACCTCACAATATCAGACAAATTAGAGGTCTTCAATGTTAGCTTTACTCTATCTAGCGCTTCATCACATAGCTAGCTAACAAGTCACAACCATTTACTAAAACTCTACATAAAGGTGTGACCTATGAATGGAATAAAGAATGTGAACAAGATTTTCAACAAATCAAACAATATCTAGCTAATCCACCTATATTAATGCCTCCTATTCATGGGAAGCCATTAATCTTATACATCTCAGCTACAGAAACATCTCTGGGTGCTCTATTGGCTCAAGAAGATCAAAACAATAAAGAAAGAGCAATCTATTACATCAGTAGAACATTGGTCTCCTATGAAATGAATTATTCTATCATTGAGAAAGATTACTTAGCGATGGTGTTTGCTTCCCAGAAGTTATGACACTACATTATTGCTCACACTACAAGGCTCATTGTAAAAATTGATCCATTAAAGTACTTACTCAACATAGCTTCCCTCACGGGTAGATTAGCTAAGTGGGTCATGATACTCAGTGAATTTGACATTGAGTATGTGGAGAGAAAACCTACCAAAGGGAAAGAAATTGTAGATCAATTGGCTGAGGCACCTATTAAGAACCATCAACCATTAAGGATTGAGTTCCCAAATGAGTCCATCATGCTTCTCACACATCAGTCATGGACAATGTTCTTTGATGGATCATTCACCGAGCAGGGGTCAGGTGCTGGAATCTTGTTCATTACACCTCAGCGGTATTCATTACCAAAGGCTTACAAAATGATGTTTCCTTGCACAAATAACACTGTTGAGTATAAATCCTTGATTAATGGATTAAAGATAGCTATTAAATGGTGTGTTGATGAGATAAAGGTCTTTGGAGATTCACAATTGGTTATCAATCATGTGAATAATATCTATCAAACAAAAGATGAAAAATTGATGCCTTATAAAAAGATGCTTGATGATGTCAAGAAATACTTTGCACATGTTACTTTCTAGTAAATACCAAGGGAAGATAATAAAGCAGTTGATGCCATGGCTACTTTGGCTTCCATATTACAAATTCCAGAAAATGACTTCAGACATGAATTCCTAGTGGAGACATTATGCTACCCTGCCTATAATTCCCCTGAATCCCAGATGATTTGTTCAGTCATTGGACATGACTCATCCTGCTACAACCATATTTACTCTTACCTTTGTGACCAAATCATTTTGGACACTTACAACTAAAATGAGAAATGTCACTTAATCCACAGTGCTTCACGGTTTGTCATCATAGCTAATGACTTATATAGACAAGGTCTAGACGATACCCTCCTTAGATGTTTAGAACCTGATGAGTCCAAGCGTGCATTAGTAGAGGTGCATGAAGACATCTATGGATCTCACTCAAATGGTATGAAACTTTCTTGCAAACTTATTAGAGCTGGTTACTATTGGCCAGATATGGACAAAGAAGCTATACAATTTGCTAAATCTTGCAAATAGTGCTAGCTTCATGGAAATTTGATCCACGCTCCTGCCAAGGAGCTCATTACTTTTGTCAAATTTTGGCCATTTTAGCAGTGGGCCTTTGACTTAGTGGATCAGATACATCCACCTTCTTCAAGGGGACATAAATACATCATTACTTCTACAGACTATTTTACCAAGTGGGTCGAGGCAGTGCCTCTCATCATAGCTGATGGAAAGTTTGTGGCTATGTTTATACTGAACTACATCATCTGCAGATATGTTGTACCCTCATTAATAATCATTGATAATGGGGGAAAATTCAAGAACAAGGACCTAAAATATTTAAGCACTAAGTTCATAATTATTCAACAATGGCCTTCTATCTATTATCCCCAGGGTAATGGATATGTGGAAGCTTCAAATAAGACTATTTTCAAAATCTTACACTGCATAGTACACAAATATAGATGAGACTGACATCTCTAGATTAATCTGGCTTTATGGGCTTACTACAGTAGTATACAAACACCAATAGGGCCCATGCCCTTTTCTCTAGTTTATGGTGCAGATGCAGTGCTTCCTATTGAGGTTGAGATTCCAACCTTGCGAGTCTCTCTGAAGGGCCTCATTACTGATGATAATATCAGAATATCTTGACTACAAGATGAATGTCGAAAAGTGGCATTCGATCATCTCCGAGCATATCAAAAGAGAATATCTAAAAGCTACAACAAGAAGGTCAGACCAAGGGAATTCCTTATGGGTGATCTCATCTTGAGAGAGAACCCTAAGAATCAACAGCAGTGGGTCTAGAAAGGAAATTTTGAGCCAAATTGGCTTGGTCTATATGTTATCACTGCAGTATTTAGGTCTAGCGCTTATCAAATCTCTACCATAGAGGGGAACAACTCAAAGAGCCTATCAATGCTCTTCATCTAAAGAAGTTCTACAGTTGAGATGTCTTCTGAATGCTCATGTACATACTCTATTCTAAGAAAATCCTAAAAACTGCAAAATGTCCTAAAAAAATGAACATCTTAGTGAAAACTTGGAAAACAAGTGCTTTGATGTATCTATTATCCTGGTGAAAACTTGGTAAACAAGCACCTTGATAATACCAAAAAAATAAAAAAACTGAAAATACCAAAAAATGAGAAAAAGAGAAAAATGTGCCATTGATGAAAACCTAGTAAACAAGCGTCATGGTAGCAAAAATGGAATTTCTACCAAGATGGTGAAAACCTGCTAAACAGGCACCTCTTGTTCCCCAATTCTCTATCTATCATGGAATCCCTTAGCTTTCTTGCAATTTGCTCTCCTACTTTCCTGCTTTAGTTTGCTTTCTTGCTTTAGTTTTCTTTCCTGCTTTAGTTTGCCTTCTCATGCATTCACTCTCAATTATCTTCAAGATTTTTCTTGAATTCACATGGATTGAAACTGGTCACACTCAGGGGAATCTTCTTGGTCTAGGGGGAATTTTCCTATCTTTTGGATTCTCTCTCCTTTGTGCATCAGTCACCAGTGGTTCTCATTTAGTCTGCATGTTGATGCCTAGATCTCACATTGATCTTTATACTTGAGAATCTTTCTCACATCAGTCACCAGTGATTCTCACTGCATCTACCTACTGTTGCTGTACTAATAAGATTTCTCACACCAACTCACTATCTGCATATTTGACATCAATCCATTCAGTCCTTGGGGGCATGGCTCCCCACTTTGATCACATCTTCAATTTACACTCGAGTCAGTAATCTTGTTAGTTCTAAAGGACAACTCTCTACTGGCACAAACTGGTTTTTTTCAACACCCCAATCAAACAGTGTTTTTCAACATTCTCTTTGGACACATCTGTGTTTTTTAACACACATTGCATATCACCAATGTAAACATCTCTCGATAGAAATCAAACAAAATGCACTCACAAGCACAACGGTGTTTTTCAACACCCTAAACACATGCACATTCATAACATTTGAAACATGTTGAGCTATGACTGAATCTTTCTTTGTATGCTATCTATTCTCATAGTTTTCTGATATTTTCTTTTGTCTACTACTTGTTAGTGTGGTTTCGATGATCCAACAACGTCAAATAAACAAGGTGTATGTGATAAGAGCTTCTGCATTAAGGTGGAAAAGCCTCACATCCCTCGATCTTGTTTATTTGTATGCCAAAGGGAGGTTGGAACTATCTCCTTGACTATTATTTCTCTGTTTGTTTACTTCTGTACTCTTACTGTATCAAACTGGAAATAATGTTCAGGTCATCTTGGCTTTTGTTCCCTGGTGCTTATGTTCATTTCCTACATTTTATCCGATGAAATTCATATTCACATCCTTATGGTTGCAGTGGCACCAGTAAGGATTGTATTGACTTAGATGTTCCAAAAATACTCGATGATGATAATTAAGTGATGAGTCCAACAACCAAGTCCTAGGGTTACATTTAGCTTAGGCTTGCATTCGCATTTTAATCTTGCATAATGATAGTTTTGGTGCTCTCTTCATTGTCTTCTCATTCTTTGAATGTCCTCATCTTTTGTCCTAGATTCCTCTTGATTGCACAAGTGTCCAGTACTTGCTCTCTATCTTCATTCATGTTCCTTTTGGTTAGTACCTATCGTATATTCCAATATCCTCTGTGAGATGATTAGTACCATTGCATTTCCATAAATTCATTTTCATTTACCTATCCATAAAACATGTGCATCCATTATAAGCATAAATCAAATCATACATAGAATTTATCCATCTAACATCTATCATTTCATTATATTCATTCATACATCAATAAAACATATTCTTCCATGGCACACATTTCTGATCTATACATCTAATCATATAGGAAACATCTCACAAGACATACAAATTTAAAGCAATATATAAACAAGTACAATGATGCAAAAATTGAGCTCATATATATCAATCAGTCAAATGTACAAGGGTGCTACTCAAGCCTAGTATATCAAAATGGTGGTATAATGTATATAAAATATCTCATCTAGCCACTCCCACCTAGAGGAGGTGGAGGAGGTGGCATGGCCTACTACTGAGGAGGTACCTATGGTGGTGTCTGTGGAGAAGCTCGTGCCTTAGGAATTTCAATCATGTATGCAGGATAGTAATAGGCTGACTAAATGGCCTCATATCTCACCTCTATCTGTGCTATGGCTAGTTCCTCCTGTGATCCACGTATCTCTCAGTCTCGCTCGGCCACTCAGGTCTTCTAGATGACCACCTGTGTGTGAAATTCATGTCACTCCCTCTATGCCTGCCTCACTCTCTTTTTCCTCCTCCTGAGAGCCTCCTATAACTACACTACCTATCCTCCTACCTATGGATCAGCCATAATAGTATCCTCCCCCTGCTCAGTGGACCTCTCCTAAGTACCACTACTCCCTACACCTACATTCGATCCCATAGGTCTAGAAGGAATGGGAATCTGCCAAGTCCTCATCCATAGTACCCTCTCCTACTGTGGTGGTGGATTTTGTGCTTACTGTGGTGGTGGCTATGACACCTGCTACTATGGTGGTGGATGTACCATCTGCTACACCTATGGGCCCAGGCCAATAGGATCTATAAATCTCAGGAATGGGTGCACTAAGATATGATCTCTGTATGCAGGTGTCATCCCTGCATTTGTCACCCCTCCTAAATAAGCTCACCTAGCTAGTGGTACCCGTGCATCTATCATGCTCCTACCTCTGTCTAACTAGCGCTGTCAGCCCTTCTTTGTCTCATCAATGAATCAAGCATATGTACAGTACTCTTGGGAGATGTCCTGTGGTCTCCCAAACTATCATAAGACCCATGTCAATAGGAAGCACTTAATGAAGTTGATAGTGCACCCGATCAAAGGACACGAGAAGAATATATGTGGCACATGTCGTGCATCATCCCAAACCTTTGTAGCTATCCATGGCCACCATATAACTGCTGCTGTATCATCTAGCTATGCCTGCCACTGATCTATCTTACCCAGTGCTGCCTAAGTCATAGGACCTACATACCTATAAATATATGGCTCTAAGGGCTATCGAGTATCATGGAAAAATGGCCAACATATAGGAAGGTGCTCCCAAGCCCAGATTTGTAGAACCATGACTCCTGCCGCCATGGTCTGTACACAGTGATACACGATCTCATGCATCTCATGATACATCTATGCGAGCATGCACTCACCCCAACCAAATCTCACTATTGGACTAGCTAGCATCCTCTGCAACATAACTCCCCAATCGTACTCTAATCCATGTTGAACCCGATCTAATACTAGGTAGCAACTCAAGAACAACGCCAAGACAATTGCCAATGTATGATGTACATCGTACCTGCTTGTTAGATCCTCCCAAGAAATGGCTCGACCCATCACCAGATCATCCTAGAAGATCACTCTCAATGCCAGTGTGCCTGCCCTTGGCTGGGTATTATATTCCACGTGAGCCCCGTAGAATGATACTCTAAGGATCCTATATATGTCCTTAGGAGTGACTGTCATCTCCCCCTGTGGAAAATGGAAAGTGTTCATCTCTGAATGGAGATGCTCAACCAGTGCACCCAATAGACTGTGATTTACCCGAATATCAGGTACATCATGAAGATATGACAATCCTACCCCTTCAAGATGGGCACCATCAACATCCATTAGTCTCTGCAGCAGCTCATCCATGATAGGATGATGATACTAGAATGCAATATCAGGGAAGTCAACTTGCAAAGCAAGTGACAACATTTGGTCAGTATCTCAACATGATGATTTTTTTCAAAGCAATGACAACAAGTGAAGCTATGGATCTATCCTAAATATAGTTCTGGGGCATTCTAATTGGCTGATTCTATGACATCATGGATGACTACTTTTTGGACTACAAGTGATTCCCATGTGAGGAAAATCTTTTCCTATATGAGATTTCTACCTCGCGTGAGACAGGATCTCTCTTCTCGTGAGATTCCATCACTGGTGATGAAATCTCGCGCGACATCGACGCGCACCTCGCGTGAGCTCGTGGAGGGACCCCATGCAAGGAAGCCCTAACCCATGCGAGGAAACTAAATTCTCATATGAGGGGTAACCTTAGCCAGTGTGAGGAACCTATTCCCTCATGCAAGACTTAACCTAAGCAGACTTAAAAGCTTTAAAACATGCTAAAAAGATCCAAAATTTGAAATACAGGATGGTTCTTCGATTACATACACATGCATCATACTCCAGTGGCTGATTGTTTCATCGAGAGAACTCAAATCGATGTGTATGCATGGGGATGCTATCAATATCAGCTGGGACCCTTGCCATCTCTAAAGTCAAAAGTGAATAATGATTTGAAATGACCCCTCTGGGCCTTATATAGCTTTTGAACTATTTTTCAAAAGTGCTCTGTTTTTTGTGAAAATTGCACCCTTGGCTAAATGGACCATTCTAAATCCATTTTCATGATCAAAATCAAAATTTGACACTCCTAAGTAGCTCAAAATTGCATTTTAAAAATTTTGGGACCATCGTGATCGAACGCTTGTGCAGTCAACTTTTTAACATCACTTTCTTGTCAGAATCACCTCTCGTCATCATTTTATTGGCTTATGTAATCTTTTCATCAAAGTCAACTCTAGTCAATTCTAGTCAACAGGACCTCCCAATCACTCTAAATTGATTCTACCTTCTCTTGATCTATCTCTAAATTTCTCTGGATCTTGGATCTTGCTTCTATCTGCAATCTTTTGCTGTCAATCATCTTTTTGTCGTGTCATCTTTTGATTTCACTCTCAAGGGAGTAGGATAATTGCATCATTGAATCTTTTCACATCATTCTCGAGTTAGTCTGATCTAAATCAAAAGTATCCATCGCTAGGGGCATCTCATCACTTGGGGCATATTTAGTTTTTTGTACCTTGTGGTTAAAATTGGATATTCCATGATCTTGAATCTCTAGGGGCATCTTGATACCCCGCATCTTGTCATCTTGTCATCTATCTTTCTAGGTATCTAAGCAATATAACTTGGATCCTCAAGGATCAAGCTTCATTCTAGAGATGATTCTTGAAATCTCATTGGGTATTGGGGCAATCTAACCCTAATTCCTGAAATTCATGCTTCATTCTGAAGATGGCTCTCAAAAGCTCCTTTAGACCGTTATCTAAGAAACCTAACCTGGATCTCAGAGGGCTAACCTTTGTATTGGGGAAATATAACCCTGATTCTGAAGATAGTCCTAAATCATCATCAGCTATCAGCGGACATTAGGGAAATCTAACCCCAATTCCAATCTTCTCTCAAGTGGTATTTGGATTGTTGCCTTCGCAATCTAACTTAGACTTTGGAGAATCATGCTTCATTCTAAAGATGGTTTTGCTTCTCAATCTGATTGGTGTCTTGGAAACCTAACCTAGAATTCCAAAATCTTTATCTGTCACATCAGACTATTCTTTGAATCAACGCACTGCTCGCATATCAATTCAAAGAGGGGCAAAAATGTAACACCCCAAAATTGGCACCTTACAATTCTAATCAATTTTGGTGCATTTTCTCATCATCGAAGTCCTATTGTACTAGGAAAATTCTTCTTCCTAATTGACTTTAATTGAATTAGTCTCAAATGCAGAAAACCTAAATTTGCATAAATCGCACACTATATTTAATTCCTAAATTTTCAAGATTTATTAGCTAAAAATCCCTATGATTAATTAATTTAATTCTCAAGTCCTAAGTGCTTCTAAATTAAATTAATTCCACCCCCTTTTTCTAATACACATCAAAAGGAATTAAAAATTATTTGGTTATTTGAATGGATTATCCTCAAAAGAATTCCATAATTCCATGAGAAAAGCCATCCATGTGGCAATAATTCATTTACTTAATTAAATAATTCCTTCAATTTTGTCTCACCTTCCTCCATGGAGATGAAGAGTCAGTCGTTTCTTTCCAAGAAACTCTTCATCCTCTTTTCAGGATCTTTTATATTATGGACCTTCTTTTCTTCATTTGAGAGGAGCAATTTTAGAGTATCAAAACTATAGCAAATTCTTGTCTCAATTTTCTCATGTTTACAATCATTTGTTGCATAATTAGTATAATTTCATTTAGATTAATGGAATTTTGCATCTTAATTTAGTTTCCTTATGTATCAAATATCTTACTCCTATTATTTCTTTCAAGCTTTTTAGATTAAAATAAGCATTTCCATTCTTAGATTGTAATTGCATCTCATATAGAATAAATGGTATTTCAGTTTTTATAATGCTTTCAAATCCTCCATTTTAGCAATGGTCATGGTTGTTGGCTCTCGTTCTGAGAGTAATTAAAAAACCCCAACTAAATAGGAGGAAATAGGTCGTTTCAATCAATATTGTGGAATGGACAATTCAAGATCATTTTCACAATTCGATGATTGAGCAATGACTATGTTGTGTTTGTACCTAATTTAGAGATCACATTCAGACACATGCAAGCAATAAATTTGGTAGCAGAAAAAATTATTTGGTGCAAGAGGAGTCACAAAATGAACCTGAGGAGGAAGGAAATCTAATGATTAGAAGAATACTTTGAAGTGAGAAGGATAAGAAAGATCATGTCAAGAAAAGTTTGTTCAAGACCATATGTAGAGTTGCAGATAAAGTTTAGAAAGTAATTTTTGATAGTGGAAGCTTAGAGAATCTGGAATCTGAGGAAATGGTCATGAAGTTGCACTTGGAAAGAATGATGCATCTGAATCCATATTAGACTTCATGGATCAAGGATGAACATACATTAATGGTGAGTGAACAATTTGTGAATTTGAAAAATTGGAAAGTATTATGATAAGGCATTGTATGATATTATGCCAACAGATTGTTGTCATATTTTTTTGGGTAGGCCTTGGCAATATGATAGACATGTTATACATGATGGAAGAGTGAATAGATATACTATTTAGGTTGATGGTAAGAAATAAATCTTGTTACATTTGGTTGAAGAATGTGTTGGTGAGATATGTACATCTGTGAAAGTTTTTTTGATGGAAGGTAGAAATTTTTTTAAGGATTTGAAAAGGAATGATATAGGTTATGCTTTGATTCCTAACAAACAGAGCAAGGATACCGAGATGGAATTCTTGTAGAAGTTGACAAATTTCTCACCAAGTACAAGGAGATCATTACAGATAATGTACCTAATGGTTTTCCACCGATGAGAGATATTGGTCATTATATGGATCATATTCCTAGAGCTAGTTTACCAAACAAATCATCACATCAGTTAACCCTGACTAAGAATGAATAACTTAACCAAAAATTTCATGAGTTGTTGAACAAGGGTTTAATCAAAGAAATTTTGAGTCCATGTGCAATACCATCTGTACTGGCACCTAAGAAGAATGGATAATTGTGAATGTGCACTGATTCATGAGAAATCAATCAGATCACAGTTAAGTATAGGTTTCCTATACCAAGGATGGATGATATAATGGATTGTTTGAGTGGAGCAAGATATTTTACCAAAATTAATTTGAAGAGTGGATATCATTAGATCAGAATTAGAGAAGGTGATGAGTGGAAGACTACTTTCAAGACAAAGGAAGGTTTGTATGAATGGTTGGTTATGCCTTTTGGTTTACCCAATGCACTGAGTACATTTATGAGGTTAATGGATGACATTTTGAAGAAATTCTTGAATAAATGTGTTATTGTATATTTGGATGATATTCTGATATTCAAAAAGACTAGAGAAGAGCATTTGACGCATATAAGACAAGTATTGCAGTGATTGAAAGAGGAAAAATTGCTGATAAATATGAAAAAGTGTTCCTTCATGAAAGAATAACTTGTGTATTTAGGTTTTTTTATTTTAGTTGATGGTTTGAAGATGGATCCTGAGAAGGTTGAATCTATACTTAGTTTACCTACACCTAAGAATGTCAGTGAGGTAAGATCATTTCATCAATTGGAAAGCTTTTACAGGAATTTTATCAGAAATTTCAGTTATATTTTTAATGTTATGACTGAGATAATGAGAGGAGACAAAAGAGAATTCAAATGGACACATGGAGATGATAAGAGTTTTGAGACTTTGAAGCATAAGGTTGTTGAATTATCTATGTTAGCCTTACCTAATTTTAATAAGGTATTTCAAGTTGAATGTGATGCAAGTGGAAGTGCAATAGGAGCTATCTTGACCAAAGAAGGTAAACCTATTTCTTTCTTTAGGGAAAATTTGAATGATGCTAAAAGTAAATATTTTGTCTATGATCAAAAATTCTATGCTACTGTTCAAGCTATGAATAAATTGAGACATTACTTGATGCTGAGTGAATTTATGTTGTATACATACCATAAGGCTTTATAATATTTGGGTAGTCAGAATAAGAGTAATCAGAGACATATGAAATGGGTTGAGTATTTGCAAAGTTTCACATTTTTGATAAAGTATAAGAGTGCAGCTTCTAACCGAGTTGTTGATGCATTGAGTAGAAGAAGATATTTTTTGGCTAAAATGAGAATTGAAGTTCTTGGTTTTGATGACATGAAGAAATTGTATGAAAATGATCCTGATTTTTCTGAGCTGTAGAGAGTGTCTAGAGAACCTATACCAAATAAACTAAGTATGAATACTATTTCATTCATGAATATATGTTGTTCAAAGGTATTCAGTTTTGCATAATGAGAGGATCAATGAGAACTAATTTGATAAAGGAAAAACATAGTAGTGGTTTGGCTAGACATAAAGGTATTGATAGAAAAATGAGTTTACTTAAGGAAAGGTATTTTTGGCCTCATTTGTATAAGGATGTTCAAAAAATTGTGAAAATTTGTAGAGTTTGTCAAATTGCAAAAGGAGTAAGTCAGAATATGGATTTTATACACCGATTACTATTCCTCAGAATCCTTGGAGTGATATCAGTGTTGATTTTGTTCTTTTCTTACTGAGGACATCAAGAGGTAATGATATCATATTTGTTATTATGGATAGATTTTATAAGATGAAACATTTCATACCATGTAGAAAAAACATCAGATGTAGTACATATAGAAGATATTTTATTTAAGGAGATTGTTAGATTAGATGGATTACCGAGAAGTATCAACTCTGACCAAGACAGTAAGTTTTTTAGCTACTTTTGGAAAACACTTTGGAAGAAGTTTGACACCGAGTTGAAGTATAGTTCTACATTTCATCCATAGACTAATGGACAAAAGAAGGTTGTAAACCAAAGTTTGGTAATTTTTTAAGATGTTTAGTTGGAGATGTTAGCTCTTTTTCTTGCAAGAATCAACAATACATCAACAATGCTTGATCTCTATTCCCAACATAGATTCTTACATGGAAAAGGCTAATTAACAAGCATGAAATCCTTCTTCACTTTGAGCTCCACAAACTCAGGCAAATGTACCTACTTGCAGACTCACTAAATGACAGAGAATCTCACATTGGACTAAGGATTTATAATCCTTCTTCTTTTTAAGTTCTCAGAACTAGGAAGGCTAACCTATTGATTCACTCTTCAAGGAATCACTAAAATGAATTGTACTAAATACAATTAGCTAGACATGAATTTGATATAACAGAAATATAAAGATTGATCAAAATTGGATTGATGATAACAACCACTTGTCAGCATTTTGACCAGTGCCTAATCATGGGTCATAGAGTTTGAATAAAACATACATACATCAGGGATAATTAATGGAAATACGAATAAACATCATGTGGAATGCCTTAAAAACTATCCTCTCATCCTCACAACCCTGTATCAAATTCCTGCATACACCCTAACCCTCTACAATTATCTGCAATATTTAAAACTCTCCTTGAAAGCAACTCACAAACAATGACATGGCTACCTTATAACTAGTATACTCAAAATGCCTTACAAATTGAATATACAAGAACAAAGAGAAAATGCAAAAAGACATCATTGGTATCAAAATGGAGATTCCATTGTATTTTATTAATGTAAGATTGATATCACTACATTCAAAAGACTCAAAACCAAAATTTAGACACAATTCAAAAGTCTGCCTTGTAGTTTTATTTTTTTACCATCCTTATTACAATATTACAACTTGCTACTTATAGACAACCTTAGTCATCTTGGAATCCTTTTGGAAAATAAGGATGCAACAAACTACAAATGACTAGGCTAGAGGACAAAATATAGTTTACAGATGAGACAAAATTTTAGGCAAATGGGATAACAAGTCTTTGTTAGAATCCATGCAATATTTTGTCCTATGACCGCCTGAATGCTTGAAGTTATTCTGAGGTGGCTGGGTCCTTATCATCTAGAATTTTTCCTCTTGCTGATGAAGAGCCCCCAATATCTTATTGTCTCAATCTTCTTAGCATCTTTGGTGTTCACTGTCACTCTTATACTTACTATCTCATGCTACTGGAGTGACTATACCATACTTGCTAACCCATGTGGTGAACACCTCATCATTTGGCCAACTGAAACTGAGGACCTCATCCTTCTAGCTATTGAATTCTTCCCAATCAAAATTGGATTTCTCAATTTCTACCTCCCAGGATTTAAAAAATGCCTTGGCTTTATTTAAAATGGCAATAGTTAACACAAACCGGCCAGTGTTTTCTAATGTAATAATAATTTTTACCCTGCTAGTCAGTGTTTCATTGAATTGCCTTAGCCATAGGGCTTCATTCTTTATGTTTCCATCCTCTTTGAATATATTGGGAAACATGTCTTATCTATCCATGGAGAACTCTCCTCTCAAAGTTTCTATTCTTTTGATGACCATGTTCTTCTTGGTATCCAAGTTAACCATCAATTTGAGACATTTGTGGGTGCTTGTCAGGCTGATATCAATATTGTTCTACTCCTTTGAAAGAGAGTAAAATTGTTTAATATGGGCTGCTTTTCCCTTCCAGTTATCAATTATTAGGTCCCATTGTTTCTTACCCTCATCATGTCTTCTAATGATGCCTGCAATCTTCTTTTCCAGTAAATACAGGTTAGAAAGGTTGACCTCACTAGCACACCTCTTGAGGTTGGAAAATATCTAGTTAGAACACCTTTGCTTCACTAATTCCTTAGCCTCTTTGTATGCAGGGGAGTCTTCAAGATCCCTTTTTCCCTCTTCTTCTAGCCTTGATCTTTCACTGATCAACCTGCCTTTCTCAGCCTCTAGTTCTACTCTTTTAGCATCAATGGCTTCTTCGGTAGTGGGACTCAAAGGTACACAGGATTGGAGATAAGTCACAAATGGACTAGAGGAAGAGGGTTGGTGAGGTTCCTAAGAAATTACCCCTTGGGGCATTAATTGGACCTTTTTCTTACCCTTCAATACTACTATTTTGTTATCCTTCAATAAGGACTTGACCTTTTCATCGATGTAGGCTTTGAGTAAAAATTCTTATTTCTTATTCAAGCTATCATAAGCTTCCTTTTCTTTCTCCACCACCCTCAATCTCAAGCTACCTGTTTGAAAAACAAGATTTTCTGCTTTAGTTCCTGAAGTGTCAGCAACTCTCTTGACAATCAGGCTTCCAGTATCCTCAATCTTATCATCTTCCTTCATTCTCACCTTGTCCTTTCTCTTCAATGACCAAATTGCCAGGGCTGCATTGTCTTCACTAAAATAGGCACCAATTAATGTCCCAGTAGTGCTCATAGGCTTTGCCTGCTTCTTAACAGCATCAAAAACCACTGCATCTGATAAATCCCATTGAGGCAGTATGAGAACTCCCTGCTTCTTAACCATTTCTCTACCCTCTTCAGGGGTGACATTATCAAATTTGGATACCATCTCCTACTTGACTTCTTTCTCTATATCTTCCTTAGTAGAATTGGGCTTGGATTCTTGTAGCTTTTGGCACTTATGATTGAATTCATCAATATGGCATCTCCGTAAAAATGGAATGAATGCCCTAGCTTTAATGAAATTGTCATTTGAAAAGAATTCATCACTAGCCTGCTTGGTTATAGGATCTAATTCCTTTCCTATAAACTCTGCAAATTTGAGGTCAGTTGTTGTATGCTTAGGTACCTCTGGCATCCCTTCTTGTAAATCCTGAGCAGTGACAACAACTTCACCAACATTCCTCAATTGCACCAATTGTTCAGCAATAGTGTTATCCTAATTTATAGCATGCATAAAAAAAATCATAAACAGGAAAGATTGCATTTTTAGGAAAATTCCTTTTAATAGTATCCTTCAGGTATTATTAACAATCATTTTTGTAATTACATTCATAACAAAAGATGTCATTTTGTACTCTAAAAA
The DNA here is from genome assembly GCA_018584345.1 of Thuja plicata. NCBI lineage: Eukaryota > Viridiplantae > Streptophyta > Pinopsida > Cupressales > Cupressaceae > Thuja > Thuja plicata. Next base: position 763,498 of record MU224346.1, read on the forward strand.
TTGATCATGTGTCAAGAATTTTCAAATTACAATTTGATCAATTACATTGTACATTCGAGCTGAATGAATTATAGTAGTGTTGCTTCATCTTTCTTTATCAAATCAATAGTACATTGTAGGATAAAGCATAATTGAAAGTATGAAGTAGAGGTCCCATGCATTGCCTTGTAGTAATTGTTGCTTGCATCATATTCTTTGTTGGTTGCTTTAGGTCCTAGGTTTTCAAAGTCCATCATTTGCATTTAGGTCTTTTAGGGTTTCCCTGCATCATAAAAGAGGAAGTGTTAGATCCAATTGGATCTAAGCAATACAAGGGGCAACAAAACAACATACAATCAATTCTCTTCAAAACTGCATATCAGTCTTCTGAAATCAATATAATGAGAAAAGCATTCATTAAGAATATCTAAAGAATATTATTAAAGGCACTGGTTTTAAACACGAAACCTTTTACTATTTATGACCATTTTGATGCATATTATTCTTCAAATTAGATATTTGAATAAAAGGGACTTGATATTATCATTTGAGAAACCTTTTTCATGATTAGGTCAACCTATGAGTTCATCAAATAACACAAATCAACCAGTATTCATGAATGAATGTGTTCTTGCATTCACTCACAAACACTAATTGATGCATGTCATTTGGTGACCTAATAAATTGAATGTTACTGTGTGTGCAAATGAAGAGGCATGCATGACTGAATGTAGGAAACAAAATAAAATAATCCAGTGGATGTCACGAGCCCATGCTTGAACTTCACTATTTTAGGCAGAAGGATGATTATCATTTTGAAAGGGTTACTGTTCACACACACTGCAAGATCACAATTGAAGACACATAAAGGAATCGAAGAGGCTACAAGAAAAGGCATGAACATAGTAAAGTGATTAATTGCATAATTGAAATATTCTACTATTCCAAACTTTGAAAAGTGTTGTTATAGTGAGTAATTTTTACATTCATCTGACTATTATACATTGATTGGAGTTCACTTAGAAAGTCTAAGTTGAAATGTTTTACACAGAGATTATGCATAATAAAAGAATGCTAACAGAATCTAAGCATAAAGCAAGGAATGTGAGGGTTGAAAAAATGCACAAAGATTAGTAATTCCAAATCAACATGAAATAAAGTATTACAAGACATTTAGAAGCTGCATTTGAAAGGATTATGCCTGAACATGATATAATACTACAACTGAATAATGTGTTCGGGTCACTTGTTAAGACAATCTTCTTTGTAAAGTCTACATCTCATATAGATGTTTTGCACACTATTGATGACAAGAATAGAGTATGTTTTATTAACAGGATGAAGGTATGCAAATGGTAGTTTACAGTTTTTCAATTTAAAATCCATGGGAGTCACGAGCCTGTGCTCAAACCCCATGGGTTTTTCTGTCATATGTGTTCCAAAAGGCAAACTATATTTTCTTGCATTAAAGTATAGTATTATGTGTTAAGCATATGATGCTCAATAAATGGAGATGACTGATAAAGTAATGTGTTTTTGAACATATGATTACAGTCAGTTTTTTGGAAAAAACTTGTTGGTGTTCTTGTCTAGCTCTGGAAAATCACAATGATAAAGCATCATTCAGTATACAAATTTTTTTATACCTTGCTACATATTGGTGACCAACAACAATAGTGTATGATGTGTACACACAGAAACAATAGGAGAATTTCTTTATGCAGAATGTACATCTCAAACTGAGGTTTTGAACAAAAGATATGTGTTCATGTTAATGATACTGGGCAAGTATCGATGATTATCACTGTTTATAGATTTGGGTTTTAATTTAAAGTCCATGGGAGTCACGAGCCCGTGCTTGAACCCCATGGGTTCTTCTGGTTACAATATTCCAGAATGTGAACAACATGTTCAACAAAAGTATATTCAAACTATTATGCATATATGCTCCAGAATATCCACTGATGTGTTGTTTTTTAAAAACATATATTGTAACTTTTTTGTGTTTTTTCTCAAAACAGCGAGGTATCATCTCACGGAGACATGATTATGCTTACTACATAGTGGCAACTATCATACAACAGTAATGGTGTTTTATTTTAAAACATTAAGACAGTGTAAATTTCATGGTACACCCACAGTCGACATCAAGCAAAGAGTACCAAAAT